>SZWC01007341.1:35052-53086 GCA_023375785.1 Penium margaritaceum | reverse complement strand
TGCACCCCAAACTTAATCAGGCATACACTTCACCTTCAAGAGTACTAACGCCTTAGCATTACATCTCAAGAAGAGCTCAAGTCGTCAATACGCAAGAGAGCATCAAGCAAGGGTTGATTGATCAGCATGCAAGACAAGTCCTTTTATAGCTGTCTGTCCAGTCCTAGAACTCAAAAGCACATTCCTAAGAAGTGGCTTCACCCTGCCACATCACCAAGAGACTTGCGCTGTGAGCTTGACACATAAGCATCCTTGTGCCAAGGTGACTGATCAGCCGTGTTGCTACCCAGAAGCAATGGACTTTCTTTCTTGGAAGCTTCTAAAACAACCTAGATGTGCATGGAGCCAAGATCGAGCTCATGACCTCTCACTTGCCCAAATCAACAAAATGGCCAAGTTAACCACTCACCTACATGGTGTAATCACAGGTCATATCTCTCATGAGACAGAGCATAGTTGAGTCACCCTACAACAAATCCAGGGGTCATACCTCCATAAGGGGCAGAGCATTCCTGATCCGTCATACAAGACTGAACAAGGGGCAAACATATTCAACATCTAGTGCCAAAGTGTGACGCTCTAGTGCTAAAGTGTAAAGCTCTAGTGCCAAATTTTGACGCTCTAGTTCCAAAGTGTGACGCTCTAGTATCAAAGTGTGACGCTCTAGTGCCAAAGTTTGACGCTTAAGAGCCAAAGTGTGATGCTCTAGTGCCAAAGTATGACACTCAAGTGTCGAAGAGTGAAGCTCTAGTGCTAAAGCGTGATGCTCTAGAGCCCATTTGTGAAGCTCAAGTGCCAAAGTGTGACACTCCAGTGCCAAAGTGGGACAATCTAGTACCAAAGTGTGAAGCTCTAGTGCCAAAGTGTGACACACGAGTGCCAAAGGGTGACAATCTAGTGCCAAAGTATGATAGTCTAGTGCCAAAGTGTGAAGCTGTAGTGCCAAGTGTGACACTCAAGTGCAAAAGTGTGAAGCTCTACTACCGAAGTGTGACGCTCTAGTGCCAAAGTGTGACGCTCTAGTGCCAAAGTGTGAAGCTCTAGTGCCAAAGTGTGATGCTCTAGTGTCGAAGTGTGACACTAAAGTGCCAAATCATGACTCTCTTGTGCCAAAGTGTGAAGCTCTAGTGCCAAACTGTGACGCTCTAGTGCCAAACTGTGAAGCTCGAGTGCCAAAGTGTGATGCTCTAGTGCCAAAGTGTGATGCTCTAGTACCAAAGTGTGACGCTCTAGTTCCAAAGTGTGAAGCTCTAGTACCAAAGTGTGATGCTCTAGAGCCAAAGTGTGACGCTCTAGTACCAAAGTGTGACGCTCTAGTGCCAAATTTCAAAAATCTAGTGCCAACGTGTGACGCTCTAGTGCCAAAGTGTGATGCTCTAGTGCCAAAGTGTGATGCTCTAGTGCCAAGGTGTGACACTCTAGTGCCAAAGTGTGATCCTCTAGTGCCACAGTGTGACGCTCTAGTGCCAAAGTGTGACGCTCTAGTGCCCAAGTGGGACGCTCTAATGCCAACGTGTGATGCTCTAGAGCCAACATGTGAAGCTCTAGTGCCAAAGCTTGACACTATCATGCCAAAGTGTGACGCTCTAGTGCTAAAGTATGACGCTGTAGTGCCAAATTGTGACGCTCTAGTGGCAAAGTCTGGCGCTGAAGTGCCAAAGTGTGACGCTCTAGTTTTGAACTGTTACGTTCTAGTGCCAGAGTATGACGCTTTAGTGCTAAAGTGTGAAGCTCTAGTGCCAAAGTGTGACGCTCTAGTGCGAACGTGTGACACTGTAGTGCTAAAGTGTGACGCTATAGTGCCAAAGTGTGACGCTCTAGTGCCAAAGTATGATGCTCTAGTGCCAAAGGGTGACACTCTAGTGCCATAGTGTGACGCTTTAGTGCCAAAGTGTGATGCTCTAGGGCCAGAGTGTGACGCTCTAGTGCCGAAGTGTGAAGCTCTAGTGCCAAAGTGTGATGCTGTAGTGCCAAAGAGTGAAGCTCTAGTGCCAAAGTGTGCCACTCCATGCCAAAGTGGGATGCTGTAGCACCAAAGTGTGACACTCTAGTGTCAAGGTATGACGCTCTATTATGGAAGTGTGAAGATCTACTGCCAAAGTGTGAAGCTCTAGTGCCAAAGTGTGATGCAATGGTGCCAAAGTGTGATGCTCTACTGCCAAATTATGACACTTTACTGCCAAAGTGTGAAGCTCAAGTGCCAATGTGTGACGCTCTAGTCCCAAAGTGTGACCCTCTAGTGCCAAAGTGTAACGCTCTAGTGTCCATGTGTGACTCTCTAGTTCCAAAGTGTGACGCTCTAGTGCCAAAGTTCAAAACTCTAGTGCCAAAATGTGAGGCTCTAGTGCCAAAGTGTGATGCTCTAGTGCCAAAGTGTAATGCTCTAGTGCCAAAGTGTGACGCTCAACTGCCAATGTGTGCCCCTCTAGTGCCAAAATGTGACGCTCTAGTGCCAAAGTGTAATTCTCTAGTGCAAAGTGTGACGCTCTAGTGCCAAAGTGTCATGTTCTATTGCCAAAGTGTGACGCTCTAGTGCCAAAGTGTGACGCTCTAGTGCCAAAGTGTGAAACTCTAGTGCAAAAGTGTGACGCTCTAGTGCCAATTGTGACGCTCTAGTGCCAAAGTTTGATACTATAGTGCCAAAGGGTGACGCTCTAGTGCCAAAGTGTGTTGCTGTAGTGCCAAAATGTGACGCTCTCGTGCCAAAGTATGAGGCTCTAGTGCCAAAAGGTAATGCTCTAGTGCCAAAGTATGAGGTTCTAGTGCCAAAGTGTTACGCTCTAGTGCCTAAGTGGGATGCTCTAGTGCCAAAGTGTGAAGCTTTAGTGCCAAAGTATGACGCTCTACTGCCAAAGTGTGACGCTCTAGTGCCAAAGTGTGACGCTTTAGTGCCAAATTGTGACGCTCTAGTGCCAATTGTGATGCTCTAGTGCCAAATTTTGATACTATAGTGCCAAAGGGTGACGCTCTAGTGCCAAAGTGTGTTGCTGTTGTGCCAAAATGTGACGCTCTCGTGCCAAATTATGAGGCTCTAGTGCCAAAAGGTAATGCTCTAGTGCCAAAGTATGAGGTTCTAGTGCCAAAGTGTGATGCTCTAGTGCCTAAGTGGGATGCTCTAGTGCCAAAGTGTGAAGCTTTAGTGCCAAAGTATGACGCTCTAGTGCCAAAGTGTGACGCTCTAGTGCCAAAGTGTGATGCTCTAGTGCCAAATTGTGACGCTCTAGTGCCAAAGTGTGATGCTCTAGTGCCAAAGTGTGTAGCTATAGTCCCAAAGTGTGAAGGTCTAGTCCCAAAGTGTGACGCTCTGGTGCCAAATTGTGATGCTCTAGTACCAAAATGTGAAGCTCTAGTGCCAAAGTGTGACGCTCTAGTGCAGAAATGTGAAGCTCTAGTGCCAAAGTGTGGCGCTCTACTGCCAAACTGTGATGCTCTAGTGTCGAATTGTGACATTCTAGTGCAAAAGTGTGACACTCTAGCACCAAAGTGTGACACTTTAGTGCAAAAGTGAGAAGCCTTAGTGCCAAAGTGTGACGCTCTAGTGCCGAAGTGTGAAGCTCTAGTGCCGATGTTTGATGCTCTAGTGCCAAAGTGTGACACTCTAGTGTAAAAGCATGCAACTCTAGTGCCAAATTGTGACACACTAGTGCCAAAGGGTGTTGCTCTAGTGCCAACATGTGACACTCTAGTGCCAATGTGTGAAGCTCTAGTGTCAAAGTGTGACACTCTAGTGCCAATGTGGGACGCTCTAGTGCCAAAGCATGACGCTCTAGTGCCAAAGTGTGACGCTCTAGTACCAAAGTGTGACGCTCTAGTGCCAAATTGTGATTCTCTAATGCCAAAGTGTGTAGCTATATTCCCAAAGCATGAAGCTCCAGTGCCAAAGTGTGATGCTCTAGTGCCAAAGTGTGAATATCTAGTGCCCACGTGTGACACTCTAGTGCCAAAGTGTGACACTCTGGTGCCAAAGTGCGACGCTCTAGTGCCAAAGTGGGACACTCTTGTGCCAAAGTGTAATGCTCTAGTGCCAAAGTGTGAATCTCTAGTGCCAAATTGTGACGCTCTAGTGCCAGAGTGTGACGCTCTAGTTCCAAAGTGTGACACTCTAGTGCCAAGTGGTGAGGCTCTAGTGCGAGTATCTGACGGTCTAGTACCGAAGAGTGAAGCTTAAGTGCCAAAGTTTGACGCTCTAGTGCCAAAGTGTAACGCTCTGGTGCCAAAGTGTGACGCTCTGGTGCCAAAGTGAGACACGCTAGTGCTGATGTGTGACACTCTAGTGCCAAGGTGTGAAGCTCTAGTGCCCAAGTGTGACTCTTTAGTGCCAAAATGTGATGCTCTAGTGCCAAAGGGTGATGCTCTAGTGCCAACGTGTGACAGTCTAGTACGAGAGTGTGAATCTCTAGTGCCAAAGTGTGACACTCTAGTGCCAATGTGTGAAGCATTAGTGCCAAAGTATAACGCTCTAGTTCCAAAGTGTGACCCTGTAGTGCCAAAGTGTGATTCTCTAGTGCCAAAGTGTGACGATCTAGTGCCAAAGTGTGACGTACTAGTGCAAAATTGTGACGCTCTAGTGCCAAAGTGTGTAGCTATATTGCCAAAGTGTGACACTCTAGTGCCAATGTGTGAAGCTCTAGTGCCAAAGTGTGACGCTCTAGTGCCAAAGTGTGACGCTCTATTGCCAAAGTGTGACGCTCCATTGCCAAAGTGTGATGCTCTAGTGCCAAAGTGTGCCGCTCTTGTGCCAAAATGTGACGCTCTAATGCCAAAGTGTGCATTGTGAAGCTCTAGTGCCAAAGTGTGACGCTCCAGTGCCAAAATGTGAAGCTCTACTGACAAAGTGTGGCGCTCTAGTTCCAAACTGTGATGCTCTAGTGCCAACGTGTGACGCTCTAGTTCCAAAGTGTAATGCTATAGTGCCAAAGTGTGAAGCTCTAGTGCACTTTGGTACTAGAGTATCCCACTTTGGCACTAGACCGTCTAGTGCCAAAGTGTGACGCACTAGAGCCAAAGGGTGACGCTGTAGTGCCAATGTGTGATGGTCTAATGCTGAAGTGTAAAGCTCTAGTGCCAAAGTGTGACACTTCAGTGCCAATGTGTGAAGCTCTAGTGCCAAAGTGTGATGCTCTAGTGCCAAAGTGTGATGCTTTGGCGCCAAAGTGGGACACTCTTATGCCAAAGTGTAATGCTCTATTGCCAAAGTGTGAATCTCTAGTGCCAAATTGTGAAGCTCTAGTGCCAAAGTGTAACACACTGGTGCCAAAGTGTGACACTCTAGTGCCAAAGGGTGAAGCTCTCGTGCCAAATAGTGACGATCTAGTGCTAAAGTGTGACACTCTAGTACCATAGTGTGACGCTCTAGTGCCAAAGTGTGACACTCTAGAGCCAAAGTGTGACTTTACTACCGAAGTGTGAAGCTCTAGTGGCAAAGCACGATTCTCTAGTTCCAAAGTGTGAAGCTCTAGTGCCAAAGTGTGATGCTCCAGTGCCAAAGTGGGACGCCATAGTTTCAAAGTGTGAAGCTCTCGTGTCAAAGTGTGACGCTCTAGTGCCAAAGTGTGGCGCTCTAGAACCAACATGCGAAGCTCTAGTGCCAATGTGTGATGCTCTAGTGCCCAAGCGTGACGCTATAGTGCCAAAGCTGAAACTCTAGTGCCAAAGTCTGAGGCTCCAGTGCCAAAGTGTGATGTTTAGTGCCACTTTGTGATGCTCTTGTGCCAAAGTGTGATGCTCTAGTGCCAAAGTGTGATGCTCTAGTGCCAAAGTGTGACGCTCTAGTGCCAAAGTGTGAAGCTCTGGTGCCAAGGTGTGACTCTCTAGTGCCAAAGTTCGACGCTCTAGTGCCTGAGTGGGACGCTCTAGTACCAAAGTGTGACGCTCTAGTGCCAAAGCGTGATGCTCTAGTGTTTAAGTGTGATGCTCTACTGCCAAAGTGTGTAGCTCTAGTGCCAAAGTGTGAAGCTCTGGTGCCAAAGTGTGATGCTCTAGTGCCAAAGTGTGGAGCTGTAATGCCAAAGTGTGATGCTCTTCTGCCAAAGTGGGACGCTCTTGTGCCAAAGTGTGATGCTCTAGTGCGAAAGTGGGAAGCTCTAGTGCCAGATTTTGAGACTCTACTGCCAAAATGTGACACTCTAGTGACAAAGTGTGACGCTCTAATGCAAAAATGAGAAGCTCTAGTGCCAAAGTGTGATGCTCTAGTGCCAAAGTGTGATGCTCTATTGCCAAAGTGTGAAGCTCTAGTGCAAAACACTTACGTTCTGGTGCAAAAGTGTGATGCTCTTTTTTCAAAGTGTGCTGCTCTAGTGCCAAGGCGTGACAATATAGTCCTAAAGTGTGAGTCTATAATCCCAAAGTGTGGAGCTCTAGTACCAAAGCATGTAGCTCTAGTGCCAAAGTGTGACAACGTGTGCCAATGTGTGAAGCTCTAGTGCCATAGTATGAAGCTCTAGTGCCAAAGTGTGACACTCTTGTGCCAAAGGGTGAAGCTCTAGTGCCAAAGATTGGAGCTTTAGTGCCAAAGTGTGATGCTCCAATGCCAAAGTGTGATGCTCCAGGGCCAAAGTGTGTCACTCTAGTGCCAGAATGTGATGCTCTAGTGCCAAAGTATGATGCTGTAGTGCCAACGTTTGAAGCTCTAGTGCCAAAGTGTGACGCTCTAGTGCCAAAGAGTGACGCTCTAGTGCCAAAGTGTGACTCTCTAGTGCCAACGTGTGAAGCTCTAGTACCAACGTGGGACGCGCTAGTGCCAAAGTATGACGCTCTACTGCCAAAGTGTGGAGCTCTAGTTCCAAAGTGTGAAGCTCTAGTACCAAAGTGTGATGTACTAGTGCCAAAGTGTGATGCTCTAGAACCAAAGTTTGACTCTCTAGGACCAAAGTGTGGAGCTCTTGTGCCAAAGTGAAACCCGCTAGTGCGAAAGTATGACACTTTAGTGCCAAAGTGTGGAGCTTGAGTGCCAAATTGTAAAGCTATAGTAAGAAAGTTTGATGCTCTAGTGCCAATGTGTAATTCTCTAGTGCCAAAGTGTGAAGCTCTAGTGCCAAGGCTTGACGCTCTAGTGTCAAGGTGTGAAGCTCTAGTGCCAAAGTTCAAAGCTCTAGTGCCAAAGGGTGACGCTCTAGCTCCAAAGTGTGAAGCTCTAGTGCCAAAGTGTGGAACTCTAGTGCCAAAGTGTGATGCTCTAGTGCCAAAGTGTGACGCTCTAGTGCCAAAGTGTGACTCTCTTGTGTTAATGTGTGACACTCTAGTGCAAACGTATGACGCTCTAATGCCAAAGTGTGACGCTCTAGTGCTAAAGTGTGATTCTCTAGTGCCAAAGTGTGACGCTCTAGTGCCAAATTGTGACGCTCTTGTGCCAAAGAATCATGCTCTAGTGCCAATATGTGACGCTCTAGTGACAAAGTGTGACACTATAGTGCCAAAGTGCAACGCTCTAGTTTCAAAGTGTGATACTCTAGTGCCAAAGTGTGACGCTCTAGTGTCAAAGTGTGAGGCTCTAGTGCCAACGTGTGAAGCTCTAGTGCCAAAGTGACGCTCTAGTGCCAAAGTGTGAAGCTCTCATGCCAAATTGTGACGCTCTAGTGCCAAAGTGTGACGCTCTAGTCCCAAAGTGTGACGCTCTAGTGCCAAAGTGTGAAGCTCTAGTGCCAACGTGTGACACTCTAGTGCAAAACTGTCACGCTCTAGTGCCAAGGTGTGATGCTTTATTGCCAAAGTGTGAACCTCTAGTGCCAGAGGTTTATGATCTAGTGCCAAAGTGTGAAGCTATAGTGCCAAAGTGTAATGCTCTAGTGCCGAAGTGTGATGCTCTCGCGCCAAAGTGTGACGCTCTAGTGCCACAGTGTGAAGCTATAGTGCCAAAGTGTGAAGCTCTAGTGCCAAAGTGTGATGCTCGAGTGCCAAAGTGTCACGCTCTTGTGCCAAAGTATGAAGCTCTATGACCAAAGTGTGAATCTCTAGCCAAAGTGTGACACTCTAGTGCCAAGTTATAAACCTCTAGTGCCAAAGTGAGACGCTCTAGTGCCAAAGTGTGAAGCTCTAGTGCCAAAGTGTGAAGCTCTAGTGCCAAAGTGTGAAGCTCTTGTGCCAAAGTGTGATCCTCTAGTATCAAAGTGTGACGCCCAGTGGCAAAGTGTGAGAATCTAGTCCCAAAGCATGAGTCTCTAATGCCAAAGTTTGGAGCTCTAGTACCAAATTGTGAAGCTCTAGTGCCAAAGTGTGACACTGTGTGCCAAGGTGTGAAGCTCTAGTGCCAAAGTGTGAAGCTCTAGTGCCAAAGTGTGATGCTCAAGTGCCAAAGTGTGAAGCTGTAGTGCCAAAGTTTGGAGCTTTAGTGCCAAAGTGTGATGCTCCAGTGCCAAAGTGTGATGCTCTAGTGCCAGTGAGTGATGCTCTCGTGCCAAAGAATGACGCTCTAGTGCCAAAGTCTGAAGCTCAAGTACCAAAGTGTGACGCTCTAGTGCCAAAGTGTGACACTCTAGTGCCAAAGTTCAAAGCTCTAGTGCCAAACTGTGACGCTCTAGTCCCAAAGTGTGAAGCTCTAGTGCCAACGTGTGGAGCTCTAGTGCCAAAGTGTGATGCTCTTGTGCCAAAGTATGAAGCTCTAGTTCCAAAGTGTGACTTTCTAGTGCCAAAGTGTGACACTCTAGTGCCAAAGTGTATAGCTCTAGTGCCAAAGAGTGGCTCTCTAGTGCCAAAGTGTGCTGCTCTTGTGACAAAGTGTGACGCTCTAGTGCCAAAGTGGGACTCTCTAGTGCCAAAGTATGACGCTCTAGTGCTAAAGTGTGACGGTCAAGTGCCAAAGTGTGAAGCTCTAGTGCCAAAGTGTGATGCTCTAGTGCCAAAGTGTGATGCCCTAGTACCAAAGTGTGACGCTCTAGTGCCAAAGTGTGGCACTCTGTTGGCGAAGTGTGACGCTCTAGTGCCGAAGTGTGACACTCTAGTGCCAAAGTGAGATGCTCTAATGCCAAAGTTTGAAGCTCTAATGCCAAAGTGTGAAGCTCTAGTGCCAAAGTGTGAAGCTCTAGTGCCAAAGTGTGACGCTCTAGTACTCAAGTTTGACGCTCTAGTGCCAGTGTGTGACATTCTAGTGCCATTGTGTGACACTCTAGTGCCAAAGTGGAACACTTGGCACTAGAGGTTCACACTTTGGCACTAGAGCGTCACACTTTGTCACTTGAGCAGCACACTTTGGCACTAGAGCGCCGCACTTTGGCAATAGAGCTTCACACATTGGCACTAGTGCTTCACACTTTGGCACTAGAGCTTCACACATTGGCACTAGCGCTTCACACTTTGGCACTAGAGTATCACACTTTGGCACTAGAGCTTCACACTTTGGCTCTAGAGCGTCATACTTGGGCACTAGAGCGTCACACTTTGGCACTAGAGCGTCACACTTTGGCACTAGAGCGTAACACTTTGGCACTAGAGCGTCACACTTTGGCACTAGAGCGACACACTTTGGCACAAGAGCATCATACTTTGGCACTAGTGCTTCACAATTTGGCACTACAATGTCACACTGTGGCACTAGAGCTTCATGTCAGGAAAAGAAATGACTCCAACAAGGTCCTCTCCAGCACCCCTCGGATAATCCGAGTTCTCCGTATGGGTGCAGATCTTTCGAACCCACTTTTGTAAAAACGGTTGGCTGGGCAGGACCGTTGCACCATAGTTGAGTCGCCCCTAACAAGGCGATCCTATTGGTACACGTACGGCTAGCGGAAAGGAGGCGTTAACAACTATCTTGCATAGTTTGCCTTTTCCAACCTTTCCCAGCTCGCAGCTATTCGCTCCGTCACTCTTGCTCCTTCACTCAGGACTTACCGACCACCACTCACCTTGCTCCTGCTCTCTCTCTCTCTCTCTCTCTCTCTCTCTCTCTCTCTCTCTCTCTCTCTCTCTCTCTCTCTCTCTCTCTCTCTCTCTCTCTCTCTCTCTCTCTCTCTCTCTCTCTCTCTCTCTCTCTCTCTCTCTCTCTCTCTCTCTCTCTCTCAAAAGCTCCTGTCTACCTCGTGTGCTTGGAACCTCAACCTCTCTCAAGCTCTGCAAGTAACTCCCCGGGACCACTCTCTCTCCTGTCACTTCGCTGACATACTCGTGCTTGTTCCGATGCTTCTACGTGCTTCTACTACTTCTGTCCTCCTGTCTACATTCTTCTGACATGGTATCAGAGTCTCAGGAAACAACACCTGGTGCCCTGTGACCCAGTCATCGCGCCACTACCATCGCTGCTTTGCTTTCCCGGTCAGCATTCATCTGCCCCCTCTACCGCCACGTTGCACCTCTCTGCTCCGCTAGTTGCTAGCATCAGTAGCACCGCCTGAAGTGCTCCTTGCGCTGAAGAACCGACCCGTCACCCTGCAAAAGCCCTTCGCCCATCTCGCGCCCGCAGCCGACAATTGGTGACTCGTCGTCAGCAACAGTCGCAAGGAGCTCTCGAGCTACCATCTACTGTCATCTTCCTGGAACCTTCCTACCGCCTGCAACCTCCCACAACGCTTCATCCTAGCTCCTGCAAGTACTTCTTCCTTCTTCATCTTCTCCCTCAGCTTCATCCTTTCCATTCGCATCGTCTGCCTCAGCTCTCTCACATCCATTACCTCGAGCCGCTCTCCTGCGTCGCCTATGCTTGTCGTCAACAACGACAGATCGCCTTCCACCACTAGGACACTGGACGCCACCAGTCTTCCTGCCCGATGGTCTCGGGCCAACTGGGGAACAACCCGTCACTCTCCTGATTCACGGATCAGCACCACTGCCTACCTCACGACTTGCCCTGCTGCAACCGTGTTCCTCCAGCTGTCGGGATATTGGACACCACCAGTCTTCCTGCCCGTCGGTCTCGGGCCAACTGGGGAACAAGCTGTCACTCTCCTGACAACAAAGGACCTGGTTGCCTCGCCCTGCGTCCGCTGCAACCTCCGCCAGTCTGCCATTCTCCACTGTAACTCCTCTCAGCGCATCATCTCCATCCTCCCAGCCTCCTTCGTCTCCACCGCATCGTCTAGCATCATCCTCCTACTGTACCTCCTCCATCAACGCCATCCTCTCCGTCTTTGCGTACCATCAACATCATTGTCTGCCTTCTTCCTCCATTCATCATCTTCTCCTTTTGACTCCTCTTGTCCCTCTTCGCATCAGCTTCTCTAAGTTTTGTTTGTCTCATCCTCGAATTGCCTCTGTATCAGCCCCCCTCTCATCAGCTTTTGCAGCGCACGTGGTTCTGCCCCTGCGCCCACTCAGCCATCAGCCGTCCCCGCTTTCTTCCGCTTCCGCATCGTTCTTCCGCTCGGCACAAGGATCTGCCGGGTTGCATCCCCTGTTGCGCGACGACCTGCACCCACGCAGAAACTTCCTACAGCGCACGCGGTTTGCCCCTGCACCCTCTCTCTCATCAGTTTCCACTTCCTGATCAGCAATCATTAGCATCTGTGGCCAGTACAAGGATCTACACGAGCAAGGTGCTTGCTTCGTAGCAGCCTGCTGTTGACATGGTGTGCCCCTTGCCATGAGTGCCGTTGATCGTAATCCCTGGTTGGACCACAGAGGAGTGGTCGAACACCTAATCGGAATTTAGATTTGGATTCGTTGGATTGTTCCATGCAGGATCAAGCTTTGAATCCTTCGATTTGAGTGAGTATTCAGAAAGTTAGCCTAGCCCGAAATTTGGGTGTTGGGGGGGTGGAATCTGGTACCCGCCATGGGTGGCCGGATAATCCACCACCAGTGATCTGAGTTTGTCTCCAACGACCCCCAAATGCACAAGCACCATAAAGGAAGCAACCAGAAGACTCTCCTTGACCAGGATAAACTTCCCCATGACTTCTGGGCGAGGAAAGGCGCTTCAACATTTCATCGTCGAAGCGCCTCCCATTGCCTAGCGTGCAAGGCAAGGTGGACGTCTCCACCAAGGGTTACTTCGACGGCCGTAGCAGGGGCTCTACTGCTCTGTTCTGGGCGTGCTCGGATGTGTTGGAAATCTTAGATCACACGCTATAAGGATCTGATGTAATCTCACTGTGCTAAGCAACAAAAACGTGTTTCGGTTCAGATCTACTGAATGCGACGTGTTCTATGCACTCACATCCGTGACCCTTGTGCTCCACACTCTTCACCATTGGTGTCCATTGGCTGCCCAAACACTGGTAGCGTGCTTCAGTGAGAGCTAGGCATCCTTGAGGGTGCCTCCACACCCACTAGAGCCAACAAAGGGTTATGGACCCACGTGCCTAGAAGGACACTAGCTCAACAACTTTCACGCTACCGTCGTGTGCCATGGCAACGACCGAGCAAGAGAGCATCGGCGCTGTCTCCAAGTTTGATGGAAACGACTTCCCCTTGTGGAGGTGGCGGTTTGAGGTCTACCTCGATGACAAGGGCCTGCTTGAGCTGGTCAACGGTGAAGAGACGGCGCCTCCGGATACCGCGATGCTGGAGGAAGTGGACAAGTACAAGAAGCGCAACAAGAAGGCGCTTGCATTGTTGGTGTTAGCGCTAGCTCCACCGCAGCGCGCACTGATTCAAGGATGCACGGAGGCCGCGGAGGCCTGGAAGAAACTCTGTACCATCTATCAGTCCACCAACCTTGCTAATCAGCTCTTCGTCTTCAAGAGGCTCGTCACCCTCCGAGCCAACGAAGGCGACGACATCATGGAGATCCTGCAGCAGATTGAGTCCCTCACTGCCGAGTGCGTAGCCACCGGATGGAAGGTTGACCCTCAGCTGCAATCCATGATCCTCCTTCTGGCCTTGCCGGACAGTTGGAGTCCAATGATCACCGTCGTAGGTGGCTGGACCGCTGATGAGCTAAAGTACCCAAAGGTGGCTGAGTACATCCGCGATCAATGGATGCGGCGTGGTGGGAGAGAGAGCGGGGTCACATCAAGTTCCGCCTATGCCGTCCGCCCTCAAGGTGGAGGGGAAGGCAAGAAGGGGAAGGGTGCCAAGCAGGGCACCAAGAGAGGTGACAACAAGGGGGAGTGCTCAAATTGTGGCAAACAGGGCCACTACGGACGCGATTGTCCCAACAAGAAGTCGGACCAGCCCGGAAAGGGCGGGAAGAAGGATATCCAAGCCATGATGGCCAGGGAATCTACCGACTTGAAAGATCCGGAAGTCACCGTGATCGACTCCGGATCAGGCCGCCACACACAATGCAACCGGGCGGCGTTCGTCACCTACGACGCCACCGAGCGGCGCATGACAGTGGCCAACGGCAAAACGGAGTTGGCCGCGGGCGAAGGCAATGTTCGCATGGAGTCGGTGGTGAATGGGAAAGTCATTCCATGCACCATCTACGACGTGCTCCACATGTCCAACTTTGGGGTAAACCTGCTGTCAGTGAGCCGCCTTACCGACAAGGGGCGCGAGGTGCTCTCCAACAAGAAAGAGGCCATCATCCGGAAGGAGGGGGATGGCGAGGTGATTGCGCGTGGCAAGAGGGAGGAGGACCTGTACCTTCTTTGAACCAAGGTTCTTGCCGATGCAGTAAGGACTGACGCTGTCAACCTTGTGAGGAAGGATGAAGAAAATCTGGACCTATGGCACCGCCGCCTATGTGACATCGCT
Organism: Penium margaritaceum; assembly: GCA_023375785.1. Taxonomy (NCBI): domain Eukaryota; kingdom Viridiplantae; phylum Streptophyta; class Zygnematophyceae; order Desmidiales; family Peniaceae; genus Penium; species Penium margaritaceum. The sequence continues at coordinate 39,520 of SZWC01007341.1, read as the reverse complement.
CCCTCAACTGCGAGGGACATGGAGAAGAAGGAAGTGGTGCGGGGACTTGAGGTCAAGGGCCTCGATGTAGCCAAGAATGCCGTGTGCAAGCCATGCGTGGTGGGCAAGGCGACACGGCAGCCGTTTAATGGTAAAGGGACGCGTGCATCGGTGAAGTTGGAGGTGGTGTACGCAGATGTGTGCGGACCGTTCAAGCCCTCCATTGGTGGGGCACGCTACTTTGTCACCTTCATCGATGACCACAGCCGCAAGCTCTACCTCTACATCATCAAGAGGAAGAGCGATGTCTTGTCGTGCATGCAGGAATTCATGGCGGCTGTGGAGCGGCAAACAGAGTTGAAGGTGAAGGCGTTCCGGAGCGACAACGGTGGCGAGTACGAGGGCTGCTCGGCATGGATGAAGAGCAAGGGGATCGTGTGGAAGAAAACTATGCCGCACTCTCAGCAGCAGAACGACGTCGCCGAAAGGGAAAACCGCACCGCCCTCAACATGGTCCGGTCCATGTTGAGCGATGCCGGCCTCGCGCAGAGGTACTGGGGCGAGGCGGCATGGAAAGCGGCGTACATCATAAACCTGATGCCGACAAAGCCGCTAAAAGACGTGAAGTCCAAGGTGTGGAAGATGCCACAAGAAGTGTGGAGAGGGAGGAAGCCAACTGTGGCACACCTCCACATGTTTGGTTGTGTTGCACATGTTGTTGTGTAGGCACGGGAGGGGCGGGGCAAGCTGGACCCGCGGACTCGCCGATGCACCTTCGTCGGGTACGAGAGCAGGAGCAAGGCGTACCGGCTCTTCGACCCGCAGAGGTAGCAGATCGTGAAGAGTCACGATGTCACGTTTGACGAGGATAGCTGTTGGACGGACAAGGATGCTGGTCTCTCCAAGTGGGAGGAGTGGCTGCCACTCCTCGAGGGAGAGACGCCGGAGGAAACAAAAGAGGGTGACATCCCATCGGCTCAAACCGGCGAGAACCATCCGGGCGATGTTGGAGCGGCTGATTTGCATTCAGCCGAGTTGGACAATGAGTCTGAAGCGCCGGCAGCAGTGGAGCTGAACGAGGAGGCATGGAGTGAGCCCGCATCTCCACGGTCCCCGAGAGAGGGGGAGCAGGCCAGCGGTGCGAGTGGCGCCATGAGAGGGCAGGAGCAGCAGCAGCAGCGGCAGCAGCAGTAGCAGCCTCAACAGCAGCATCCCCGAAGAAGCGGACGCGCATGGAGGACGACAAAGAGGTACGATGCCGCGGAGGGCATCTGGACCGGGCTCGCTTGAGCGTTCTTGGTGCAAGAGGAGCCCGATACCGTCAAGGAGGTGTTGCAGCAGAAGGATGGGGCTAAGTGGGAGGGAGCTACAAAATTTGAGCTCGCCTCCCATGAAGAGAACGGCACTTGGCAGCTGATTGACAGGCCGGAGGGCGCGAAAATCATTGGCTCCAAGTGGATCTTCAAGAAAAAGCTCACCAAAGAGGGGAAGGTGGAGCGGTACAAGGCGCGGCTGGTCGCAAAGGGGTATGCCCAGCGGAAGGGTGAACACTACGATGAAACCTTCGCACTGGTGGTGAAGTTCACCTCCATCCGCTCCATCCTCTTGGTGGTGGCAGTGTGCGACTACGAAGTCCACCAAATGGACGTGAAAACCACGCTCCTCAACGGCGACCTGGACAAGGAGGTCTACATGGAGGTGTCGGAGGGGGTGGACGCGCCATCGGGGAAGGTGTGCCGGCTTCGCAAGGCGCTCTACGGGCTGAAGCAAGTGCCACTCATGTGGTACCTGAAAATGGACGGCTTCATGGCCGAGCTTGGCTTCAAGCGCTGGGAGGCGGATCACAGCGTGTACGTGTGGAAGCAGCCGGGGTTGCACCATGTTGTGGTTGTTTACGTGGATGACCTCATCCTCGTGTCATCGGACATGGAGGAGTTGGTGATCTTGAAGCGGCAACTGGCAGGTCGGTTCAAAATGACCGACATGGGCGAGCTCGAGTACTACCTCGGTGTCGCCATCAAGAGGGACCGCAAGGCACGCATGCTGGAGATGGGGCAGGCAAAGTACGTGTAAGAAGTGCTCCGCCGCTATAACATGGAGGAGTGCAACCCCATCGATACACCCATGACCACTACATGTGAGCTAAGCTCGAGCATGGGGCCGAGCACGGATGATGAGAAGGAGGAGATGGCAGGTGTGCCGTACCAGTCCGCGGTGGGGAGCATCATGTACGCCATGGTGGCAACGCGGCCCGACTTCACCTTTGCGGAGGGCCAAGTGAGCTGCTATGTTGCTGACCCCGGGCCGCTGCATTGGCAAGCGGTGAAGCGGATCCTCCGCTATCTCAAGGCGACAGAACAGTCGCGGCTCGTGTTTGGAGGGGGAGCGCGTGACGACGCCCTCAAGTTGGTCAGCTATTCGGATGCTGACTGGGCTGGTGATGTGGATGACAGAAAATCAACGTCGGGGTACGTGTTTGTGCTTGGTGGTGCAGCAGTTTCATGGGCAAGCAGGAAGCATGATTGTGTGGCACTATCCAGCACCGAAGCGGAGTACATCGCGCTCGCAGAAGCCGCAAAGGAGGCGGTGTGGCTGCGGTGGCTGCATAAGGAGATCGGTGTGCCGCAAAGGAAGCTGACATTACTCAATGTCGACAACATGAGTGCCATCAGCCTTACCCAGAACCCGGTGCTGCACAGGAGGACCAAGCACATTGAGATCCGGCATCACTACGGGAGGGACTTGGTGGCGAAGGGAGATGCGGCTATTGTGCATTGTGGCACTAAGCGCATGCTCGCCGATGCCATGACCAAGGCACAGTCCAAGGACAGGCACGACGTGAGCTGCATGGAGCTTGGTCTGCGCCATGAGGATTGAAATGTTACAGGTCCCAAGGACAGGGCATCAAGGCTGCAGTACAAGGGGGAGATTGTTGACATGGTGTGCCCCTTGCCATGAGTGCCGTTGATCGTACTCCCTGGTTCGACCACAGAGGAGTGGTCGAAAACCTAATCTGACTTTAGATTTGGATTCCTTGGATTGTTCCATGCAGGATCGAGCTTTGAATCGCTCAATTTGAGTGAGTATTCAGAAAGTTAGCCTAGCCCAAAATTCGGGTGTTGGGGGGGTGGAATCTGGTACCCGCCATGGGTGGCCGGATAATCCACCACCAGTGATCTGAGTTCGTCTCCAACGACCCCCAAATGCACCAGCGCCATAAAGGAAGCAACCAAAAGACTCTCCTTGATGAGGGTGAACTTCTCCTTGACTTCTAGGCGAGGAAATGCGCTTCAACGTTTCATCGTCAAAGCGCCTCCCATTGCCTAGCGTGCAAGGCAAGGTGGACGGCTCCACCAAGGGTTACTTCGACGGCCGTAGCAGGGGCTCTACTCCTCTGTTTTGGGCGTGCTTGGATGTGCTGGAAAGCTTAGATCACAGGCTATAAGGATCAGATGTAATCTCACTGTGCTAACTAACAAAAAAGTGTTTCGATTCAGATATACTGAATGCGACGTGTTCTACCCACTCACATCCGTGACCCTTGTGCTCCACACTATTCACCATTGGTGTCCATTGGCTGCCCAAACACTGGTAGCATGCTTCAGTGAGAGCTAGGCATCCTTGAGGGTGCCTCCACACCCACTAGAGCCAACACCTGCACCCACGCCGGCAGCAAATTTCTAGCGGCGCGTTGGCCTTCGCCTTCCCCTTCCCGCATTCTACCCCTCTATTCATCAGTGCACATGGTTTTGCCCCTGCGCCCACTCCGCAGTTCAGCATTCCTCCTCCATCCACTTTTCATTGACTGCTTGGCACACAGATCCGCCCGGTCGAATCACCTGTTCTGCGACGACCTGTGCCCACGCTGAAATCTCCGCAGTGTACGTGGTTTTGCCCCTACGCCCACTCGATCATCAATCGCTCCTCTGACCGGCGCACCGCTTCTTCGCTCGGCACAAGGACGCTTTCAGTTGCATTGCGCGTTCCGCGACAACTTCACATTGTGGCAATAGAGCTTCATGAAAGGAAAATAAATGACTCCGACAAGGTCATCTCCAGCTCCCCTCGGATAATCCGAGTTCTCCGTATGGGCTCAGATCTTTCGAACCAACTTCAGTAAAAACAATCAGCTGGGCACGACTGTTGTACCAGAGTCGAGTCACCCCTAATAAGGCGATCCTACCACTACGCGTACGCCTAGCGGAAAGAAGTCGTTAACAACTATCTTGTCCTGTTCTATTGTATGTTAGGAGGATGTTCATTCCCTCCATCAGTTAACAAGAACAATTCTCCCATCCTGTTCCCCTTTGGTTCCGCGGCTTCGCCGCCGTGTCTGCACTCTGCTCCCATCTCACATACTTTGCCTTCACCAACCTCTCCCAACTCGCAGCTCTTCGCTCCGTCACCCTTGCTCTTTTGCTCAGCACTTGCCGACCATCACTCACCTCACTCTCGCTCTCTCTCTCTCTCTCTCTCTCTCTCTCTCTCT
>SZWC01007341.1:22622-34997 GCA_023375785.1 Penium margaritaceum | reverse complement strand
TCTCTCTCTCTCTCTCTCTCTCTCTCTCTCTCCCCCCCCTCTCTCTCTCTCTCTCTCTCAACAGCTCTTGTCTACCGCATCTTCTTGGAACCTCAGCCTCTCTCAAGCTCTGTGACTAACTCCCGGGGAAAACTCTCGCTTCTGTCACTTCGCTGACGTACTCCTGCTTGTTGTGATACTTCTGCTACTTCTATCCTCCTGTCTACATTCTTCTGACACTTCACACTTTGGCACTAGAGCTCCACATTTTGGTACTAGAGGATCACAATTTTGTACTAGAGCGTCACACTTTGGCACTAGAGCGTCACACTTTGACACTAGAGCGTCACACTTTGGAACTAGAGCTTCACACATTGGTACTAGAGCTTCACATTTTGGCACTAGAGTTTCACACTTTGGCACTAGAGCATTACAATTTGGCACTAGAGGTTCACACTTTGGCACTAGAGCATCACAATTTTGCACTAGAGCATCACAATTTGACACTAGAGCGTCACACTTTGGCACTAGAGTGTAAACCTTTGGTAGTGGAGCATCACACTTTGGCACTACAGTGTCACCCTTTGGCACTAGAGCTTCACACTTTGGCACTAGAGCATCACGCTTTGGCACTAGAGCATCACACTTTGGTACTACAGCTTTACTCTCCGGCACTAGAGCTTGACACTTTGGCACTAGAGCGTCACACTTTGGCACTAGAGCGTCACACATTGGCACTAGAGCGTCACACTTAGGCCGTAGAGCTTCACACTCTGGCACTAGAGCATCACACTCTGGCACTAGAGCTTCACACTTTGGCACTAGAGCATCACACTTTCGCACTAGAGTGCCACACTTCGGCACTAAAGCTTCACACTTTGGCACTAGAGCTCCACCCTTTGGCACTAGAGTGTTACACTTTGGTACTGTCGTATCACACTTTGGCACTAGAGCTTCACACTTTGGTACTAGAAACTCATACTTTGGCACTTGAGCGTCACACTTTGCCACTAGAGCTTCACACTTCGGCAATAGAGCATCACAATTTGGCGCTAGAGCGTCTCACTTTCCTACTAGAGCATCACACTTTGGCACTAGAGCTTCACACTTTGGCACTAGAGCGTCACACTTTGGCACTAGAGCGTCACACTTTGGCATCAGAGCGTCACACTTTGGTACTAGAGCGTCACACTTTGGCACTATAGCTTCACACTTTGGCACTAGAGCGTCACACTTTGGCACTAGAGCGTCACACTTTGGCACTAGAGCTTCACACTTCGGCACTAGAGCATCACACTTTGGCACTAGAGCGTCACACTTTGGCACTAGAGCTTCACACTTCGGCACTAGAGCATCACACTTTGGCACTAGAGCTTCACACTTTGGCACTAGAGCGTCACACTTTGGCACTAGAGCGTCACACTTTGGCATCAGAGCGTCACACTTTGGTACTAGAGCGTCACACTTTGGCACTATACCTTCACACTTTGGCTGTAGAGCATCACATTTTGGCACTAGAACTTCACACTTTCGCACTAGAGGTTCACACTTTGGCACTAGAGCTCCACACTTTGGCACTAAGGCGTCACACTTTGGCACTAGAGCATCACACTCTGGCACTATAGCATCTCACGTTGGCACTAGAGCGTCAGAATTTGGCACTAGAGTGTCACACTTTGGCACTAGAGCGTCAGGCTCTGGCACTAGACCGTCAAACTTTGGCACTATAGCTTCACACTTTGGCAGAAGAGCTCTTCTTTTTGGCCCTAGAGCGTCACACTTTGGCACTGTCGTATCACACTTTGGCACTAGAGCTTCACAATTTCGCAATAGAGCATCACACTTTGGCACTAGAGCTTCACACTTTAGCACTAGAGATTCACACGTTGGTACTAGAGCTCCACACTTTGGCACTAGATCGTCACACTTTGGCACTAGAGCATCACATTTTGACACTAGGGTGTCACACTTTGGCACAAGAGCGTGACACTTTGGCACTAGAGCATCACTCTTTGGCACTAGAGCGTCACACTTTGGCACCAGAGTGTCACACTTTGGTACTAGAGCATTACACTTTGGCACTAGAGCTTCACACTCTGGCACTAAAGAGTCACACTTTGGACCTAGAGCGTCACACTTTGGCACTAGAGCTTCACACTTTGGCAGTAGAGCGTGACAGTTCAGCACTAGAGCGTCACACTTTGGCACTAGAGTATCACACTTTGGCACTAGAGCGTCACACTTTGGCACTAGAGCTTCAGAATTTGGCACTAGAGCGTCACACTTTGGCACTAGAGCGCCACACTTGGGCACTATAGCTTCACACTTTGGCAGAAAAGCTCTTCTCTTTAGCCCTAGAGCCTCACACTTTGGCACTGGAGGTTCACACTTTGGCACTAGAGCTTCACACTTTGACACGATAGTGTCAAAATTTGGCACTAGAGCATTACACTTTAGCACTAGAGATTCATACGTTGGCACTAGAGCTCCACACTTTGGCACTAGAGCGTGACACTTTGGCACTAGAGCGTCACATTTGACACTAGGGAGTCATACTTTGGCACAAGAGCATCACACTTTGGCACTAGAGCATCACTCTTTGGCACTAGAGCTTCACACTTTGGCACTAGAGCTTCACACTTTGGCATTACTGAGTCACACTTTGGCACTAAAGCGTTTCACTTTGGCACTAGAGCGTCACACTTCGGCACTAGAGCGTCACACTTTGGCACTAGAGCATCACACATTGGCTGTAGAACGGCACACTTTGGTACTGGAGCGTCACACTTTGGCATTAGAGCGTCACACCTTGGCACTAGAGCGTCACACTTTTGTACTAGAGTGTTATACTTTGGCACTAGAGCTTCACACTCTGGCACTAGAGCGTCACACTTTGGACCTAGAGCGTCACACTTTGGCACTAGAACATCACACTTTGGCACTAGAGCGTCACACTTTGGCACTAGAGTGTCACACTTTGGCACTAGAGCTTCACACTTTGGCACTAGAGAATCACATTTTGGCACTAGAGTATCACACTTTGGCACTAGAGGTCCACACTTTGGCACTAGAGCTCCACACTTTGGCACTAGAGTGTCCCACTTTGGTACTAGAGCGTCACACTTTAGCCCTAGAGCATCACACTTTGGCACTAGTGCGTCAAACTTTGGCACTAGAGCTTCACACTTTGGCACTAGAGTGTCACACTTTTGTACTAGAGCGTCATAATTTGGCACTAGGGCATCACACTTTGGCACTAGACCATCACACTTTGGCACTAGAGCGTCACACCGTGGAACTAGAGCATCACACTTTGACAATTGAACTTCACAGTTTGGCAATAGAGTGTCACAGTTTGGCACTAGAGCATCACACTTTGGCACAAGAGCATGACACTTTGGCACTAGAGCGTCACACTTTGGCACTAAAGCGTCACAATTTGGTACTGGAGCGTCACACTCTGGCACTAGAGCTTCATAGTTTGACACTAGAGCTTCACACTCTGGCACTAGAGCTCCAAAGTCTCGCATAAGAGCGTCACACTTTGGCACTAGAGCGTCACACTTTGCCACTAGAGCGTCACACGTCGGCACCAGAGCGTCACTCTTTGGCACTAGAGCTTCACACTTTGGCACAAGAGCTCTCCACTTTGGCACTAGAGCGTCACACTTTGGCAATAGAGCATCACACTTTGGCACTAGAGCTTCACACTTTGGCATAAGAGCGTCACACTTCGTCACTAGAGAGTCAGACTTTGGTACTACAGCTTCACACTACGGCACTAGAGCGTAACACTTTGGCACTAGAGCATCACACTTTGGCACTAGAGCATCACACTTTGGGACTAGAGTTGCAAACTTTGGCACTAGACCTTAACACTTTGACACTTGAGTGTCAGACTTTGGAACTAGAGCCACATGCTTTGGCACTAAAGCATCACAATTTGGCACTAGAGTGTCACATTTTGGCATTAGAGCATCACACTTTGGCACTAGAGCCTCCCACTTTGGCACTAGAGCTTCACACTTTCACATTAGAGCGTCCAACTTTGGCACTAGAGCGTCACAATTTCACGCTAGAGCGTCTAATTTTGGCACTAGAGCGTCATACTTTGGCAGTAGAGCGTCACGCTGTAGCACTAGAGCATCACGCTTTCACACTAGATGTTCACACTTTGGCAATATAGCGTCAACCTTTGGCACTAGAGCTTCGCATTTTGGCACTAGAGCGTCACTATTTGGCACTAGAGCATCACACTTTTGCACTAGAGGTTCACACTTTGGTACTAGAGGTCCCGACTTTGGTAGTACAGCATCATGCTTTGGCATCAAAGCGTCACACTTGCGCACTAGAGCGTCTCACTTTTGCCCTAGAGCGTCTCACTTTGGCACTAGAGCGTTACACTTTGGCACTAGAGTGTCACATGTTGGCACTATAGAGTCACACTTTGGCACTAAAGCATCACAATTTGGCACTAGACTGTCTTACGTTTGCACTAGAGCGTCACAATTTGACACTCGAGCGTCATACTTTAGCACTACAGCTTCACACGTTGGCACTAAAGCTTCACACGTTGGCTCTAGAGCTTCACACTTGACTACTAGAGCGTCACACTTTGCCACTACAGCGTCACACATTGTAACTAGACCTTCATTCTTTGGCACTAGAGCGTCACGCTTTGGCACTGGAGTGTCACAATTCGGCACTAGAGCTTCACACTTTGGCACTAGAACTTCACACTTTGGCACTAGAACGTAACAGTTTTGCACTAGAGCATCACACTTTCGCACTAGAGCTCCACACTTTGGCACAAGAGCTCCACACTTAGGAACAAGAACATCACACTTTGAAACTAGAGCGTCACACTTTGGCGATAGAACATCACACGTTGGCACTAGAGCGTCACACTTTGTCACTAGAGCATCATACTTTGGAACAAGACCTTCACACTTTGGCACTAGAGCTTCACACTTTGGCACTAGAGCGTCACACTTTGGAACTAGGGTGTCACACTTTGGCACTAGAGTGTCACACTTTTGCACTAGAGCGTCACACTTTGGCACTAGAGCGTCACACTTTGGCACTAGAGCGTCCCACTTTGGCACTAGAGCGTCACACTTTGAGAATAGAGCGTCAAAGTTTGATACTTGAGTGTCACACTTTGGCATTAGAGACTCACACGTTGGCATTAGAGCGTTACACATTGGCAATAGAGCTCCACAAATTCGCACTAGAGCGTCATGCTTTGCCACTAGAGTGTCTCACTTTGGCACTAGAGCTTAACACTTTGGCACTAGAGCGTCATTCTTTGAAAATAGAGCGTCACACTTTGGCTCTAGAGCTTCACACTTTGGCACTAGAGCGTCACACTTTGGCACTAGAGCGTCATGCTTTGCCACTAGAGTGTCTCACTTTGGCACTAGAGCTTAACACTTTGGCACTAGAGCGTCATTCTTTGAAAATAGAGCGTCACACTTTGGCTCTAGAGCTTCACACTTTGGCACTAGAGCGTCACACTTTGGCACTAGAGCATCACACTTTGGCACTAGAGCGTCACACTTCGGCACTAGAGCGTCACACTTTGGCACTAGAGCTTCAAACTTTGGCACTAGAACATCACATTTTGGCACTAGAATTTCACACTTTGGCACTAGAGGTCCACACTTTGGAACTAGAACTCCACACTTTGGCACTAGAGCGTCACACTTTGGCACTAGAGCGTCACACTTTAGCCCTAGAGCATCACACTTTGGATCTAGTGCGTCAAACTGTGGCACTAGAGCTTCACACTTTGGCACTAGAGCGTCACACTTTGGTACTAGAGCGTAATATTTTGGCACTAGGGCGTCACACTTTGGCACTAGAGCATCACACTTTGGCACTAGAACGTCAAACTGTGGCACTAGAGCATCACACTTTGACAATAGAACTTCACCGTTTGGCAATAGAGTGTCACAGTTTGGCACTAGAGCGTCACACTTTGGCACAAGAGCGTGACACTTTGGCACTAGAGCGTCACACTTTGGCACTAGAGCGTCACAATTTGGTACTGGAGCGTCACACTCTGGCCCTAGAGTTTCATATTTTGGCATTAGAGCTTCACACCTTGGCACTAGAGCTCCAAACTCTCGCATAAGATTATCACACTTTGGCACTGGAGCGTCACACTTTGCCGCTAGAGCGTCACACGTAGGCACTAGAGCGTCACTCTTTGGCACTAGAGCTTCACACTTTAGCAGAAGAGCTTTACACTTTGGCACTAAAGCGTCACACTTTGGCAATAGAGCGTCACACTTTGGCACTACACCTTCACACTGTGGCATTAGAGCGTCATACTTTGTCACTAGAGCGTCAGACTTTGGTACTACAACTTCACACTACGGCACTAGAGCGTAACACTTTGGCACTAGAGCGTCACACTTTGGCACTAGAGCATCACACTTTGGCACTAGAGTTGCAAACTCTGGCACTAGACCTTCACACTTTGACACTTGAGTGTCACACTTTGGCACAAGAGGCACATACTTTGGCACTAAAGCATCACAATTTGGCACTAGAGTGTCACATTTTGGCACTAGAGCGTCACACTTTGGCACTAGAGCATCCCGCTTTGGCACTAGAGCTTCACACTTTCACACTAGAGCGTCCAGCTTTGGCACTAGAGCATCACACTTTGGCACTAGAGCGTCTAACGTTGGCACTAGAGCGTCATGCTTTGGCAATAGAGCGTCATGCTGTTGCACTAGAGCGTCACGCTTTCGTACTAGAGCATCGCACTTTGGCACTAGAGCTTCACACTTTGGCAATATAGCGTCAAACTTTGGCACTAGAGCTTCGCACTTTGGCACTAGAGCGTCACTATTTGGCTCTAGAGCATCACACTTTGGCACTAGAGGTTCACACTTTGGCACTAGAGGTCCACACTTTGGTAGTAGAGCATCATACTTTGGCATCAGAGCGTCACACTTACACACTTAGAGCTTCCCACTTTGGCACTAGAGCATCACACATTGGCAATAGAGCGTCCCACTTTGGCAGTAGAGCATCAGAATTGGGCACCTGAGTTTCACACTTTGGCACTAGATCATCACACTTTGGCACTATAGCGTCACAATTTGGCACTAGAGCGTCATACTCTGGCACTAGAGCATCACACTTTCACACTAGAGAATCACAGTTTGGCACTAGAGCTTCACAATTTGGCACTGGAGCGTCACACTTTCGCACTGGAGCTCCAACATTTGGCACTAGAGCGTCATACTTGGGCACTAGAGCGTCACACTTTGGCACTAGAGTGTCACACTTTGGCATTAGAGCTTCACACTTTGGCAGTAGAGCATCACACTTTGGCACTTAATTGTCACACTTTGGCCCTAGAGCTTCACACTTTGGCACAAGAGCTCCAGACTTCATTACAAAGGCGTCACACTTGGCAAAAGAACATCACACTTTGGCACTAGAGCATCACACTTTGACAGTAGAGCGTCACACTTTGGCACTATAGCATCACACTTTGGCACAAGATTTCAATATTTTGAACTACAACGAGACACGTTGGCACTAGAGCATCACACATTGGCAGTAGAGCTTCAAACTTTGGCACTAGAGCATCATTCTTTCACACTCGAGCATCAAACATTGGCACTAGAGCATCACACTTTGGCACGAGAGCTTCACACTTTGGCTTTAGAGCGTCACAATTTAGCACTAGAGCCTAACCATTCCGCACTATAGCGTCACACTTTGGCACTAAAGGGTCATACTTTGGCACTATAGCGTCGTGGTTCGGCACTAGAGCTTCACATTTCGGCACTAGAGCGTCACACTTTGGCACTAGAGCATCACACATAGGCACTACTGTATCACGATTTGGCACTGGAACGTCACATTTCAGCACTAGAGGTTCACACTTCGGCACTAGAGCGTCACCTTTTGGTATAGAGTGTCACAATTTAGCACTAGAGCGTCACACGTTGGCACTAGAGCATCACACTTTGGCACTAGAGCATCACACTTTGGCAGTAGAAGTTCACACTTTGGCACTAGAGCGTCACACTTTGGCACTGGAGCTACATACTTCAGCACTAGAGCATAACACTTTGGCAGTAGAGCGTCACGCTTTGGCACTAGAGTGTCACTCTTTGGCACTAGAGCGTCACACTTTGGCACTAGAGCTTCACACTTTGGCACTAGAGCGTCACACTTTGGCACTAGATCGTCACACTTTGGCACTGAAGCATTACACTTTGGGACTAGAGCTTCACATTTTGGCACTAGAGCTTCACACTTTGGCACTAAAGTGTCACACTTTGGCACTAGAGCTTCACACATCGGCACTAGACTGTCACACGTTTGCACAAGAGCGTCAACCTTTGGCACTAGTGTATCACACTTTGGCACTAGAGCTTCACACTTTGGTACTAGAGCGTTCCACTTTGGCATTAGAGCATCACACTTTGGCACTAGAGCGTCCCACTTTGGTACTAGAGCGTCACACTTTGGACGTAGAGCATCACACTTTGGCACCAGATTGCAACACTTCAGTACTAGAGCTTCACACTTTGGTACTAGAACGTCACACTTTGGCACTAGAGCATCACACTCTGGCACTAGAGCATCACACTTTGACAATAGACCTTCACACTTTGGCACTAGAGCGTCAAACGTTGGCATTACAACTTCAGACTTTGGCACTAGAGCTAGACAGTTTGGCACTGGAGCTGGACACTTTGGCACTAGAGCATCACACTTTGGCACTAGAGCTTCACACTTTAGCACTAGAGAGTCATACTTTGGCACAAGAGCTCCAACCTTTGGCACTAGAGCGTCACACTTTGGCACTAGAGCGTCACACTTTGGCACTAGAGCTTCACAATTTGGCACTAGAGCTTCACACTTTGGCACTACAGCGGCACACTTTGGCACACGAGCATCAGACTTTAGTACTAGAGCTTCACACTTTGGCACTAGAGTGTCATATTTTGGTATAGAGCGTCACAGTTTGGCACTAGAGCGTCACATTTTGGCTCTAGAGCGTCACACTTTGGCACTAGAGCATCACACAATGGCTCTAGAGCATCACACTTCGACATTAGAGACTCACACTTTGGCACTAGAGCTTCACACTTCAGCACTTGAGCGTCACAGTTTGGCACTAGAGCATCACACATTGGCACTAGAGCGTCGCACTTTGACACTAGAGCCTGACATTTTGGCACTTGAGCGTCATACTTTGGCAATAGAGCTTCACACTTTGGCACTAGGGCGTCACACTTTGGCACTAGAGCGTCACACATTGGCAATAGAGCTTCAGACTTTGGCACTAGAGCTTCACACTTTGGCACTAGAGCATCACACTTTGGAACTAGAGTGTCACACTTTGGCTCTAGAGAGTTACCATTTGGCACTAAATCGTCACCCTTTGGCACTAGAGCGTCACACTTTGGCACTAGAGCGTCACACTTTGGCATTAGAGCATCACACTTTGATACTAGAGCATCACAGTTTGACACTAGAACGTCACACTTTGGCACTAGAGGGTCACATTTTGGCACTAGAGCTTCAGACTTTGGAACTAGGGTGTCACACTTTGGCAATAGAGCATCAGAGTTTTGCACTAGAGCATCACACTTTGGCACTAGCGCGTCACACTTTGGCACTAGAGCTCCACACTTTGGCTCTAGAGCTCCACACTTTGGAACTAGAGCGTCACATTTTCGCACTAGAGCATCATACTTTGACACTCGAGTGCCACAATTTGGCACTAGAGCGTCACACTTTGGCACTAAAGAGTCACACTTTGGCACTAGAGCTTCACATTTTGGCACTAATGCGTCAGAATTTGGCACTAGAGCGCCACACTTTGGCACTAGAGCTTTTCACTTTGGCACTAGAGCGTCACACTTTGGCACTACAGTGTCACACTTTGGCACTAGAGTGTCACACTTTGGCACTACAACTTCACACTTTGGCACTAGAGCGTCACACTTTGGTACTAGAGCTCCACACTTTGGCACTAGAGCATCACACTTTAGCACTAGAGCATCACACTTTGGCACTAGAGCGTCACACTTTGGCACTAGAGCGTCACACTTTGGCACTAGAGCGTCACACTTTGGTACTAGAGCTCCACACTTTGGCACTAGAGCATCACACTTTAGCACTAGAGCATCACACTTTGGCACTAGAGCGTCACACTTTGGCACTAGAGCGTCACACTTTGGCACTAGAGCTTCACACTTTGCCACTAGAGCCTCACACTTTGGCACTAGAGCGTCACACTTTGCCACTAGAGCGTCACACTTTGGTACTAGAGCTACACCCTTTGGCACTAGAGCATCACGTTTTGGTACTAGAGCATCACACTTTGACACTAGAGTGTCACACCTTGGCACTAGGGCGTCACACTTTGGCACTAGACTGTCACACTCCGGCACTAGAGTGTAACGCTGTGGCACTAGAGTGTCACACTTTGCCACTAGAGCAACACACTCTGGCACTAGAGTGTAACACTTTGGTACTAGAGCATCACACTTTGGCACTAGAGCTTCACACTTTGGCACTAGAGCGTCATAGTTTGGCACTAGAGCTTCACACTTTTGTAATAGAGCTTCCCACTTTGGCACTAGAGCGTAATACTTTGGCACTATAGCGTCACACCTTGGCACTAGGGCGTCACACTTTGGCACTGGAGCGTCACACTTTCGCACTAGAGCGTCACACTTTAAGACTAGAGCATCACACTTTGGCACTACAGCGTCACACTTTGGCACTAGAGCGTCAGACTTTGGCAAAAGAGCCTCACACTTTGGCACTTGAGCATCACACTTTGGCACTAGAGCGTCACACTTTGGCACATGAGCTTCACACTTTGGCATTAGAGCATTAGACTTTGGCACTAGAGTGCCCCACTTTGGCGCTAGAGCGCCACACAATGGCACTAGAGCGTCGTTGTATCACAGTTGTGCCAGATTTGTGCCAGAGTTGTACAAGAGTTTTGCCAGACATGTGGCAGAGTTGTGCCAGAGATGTGCCAGAGTTGTGCCATACTTGTGCCAGAGTTGTGCCATACTTGTGCCAGAGTTGTTCCAGAGTTGTGCCAGTGTTGTGCCAGAGTTGTGCCAAAGTAGTACCAGAGTTGTGCATGAGTTGTGCCGGAGTTGTGATAGAGTAATGCCAGAATTGTGCCGGAATTGTGCCGGACTTGTGTCAGAGTTGTGCCAGAGATGTGCCAGAGTTTTAACAGAGTTGTGCCAGAATTCTGCCAGATTTGTGCAAGAATTATGTTAGAGTTGTGCAGTAGTTGTGCCAGAGTTGTGCCAGTGTTGTGCCAGAGTTGTGCCAAAGCTGTGCCAGAGTTGTGCCAGAGTTCTGCCAGAGTTGTGCCAGAGTGGTGCCAGAGTAGTGCCAGAGTTGTGCCAGAGTTGTGTCATTGTTGTGGCAGATTTGCACCAGAATTGTGCAAGAGTTGTGCCATAGTTGGAACAGAGTTGTTTCAAAGTTGTGCCAGAGTTGTGCCAGAGTTGTGCCAGATTTGCCCCAGAGTTGTGCCAGAATTGTGCAAAACATGTCCCAGACTTGTGCCATTGTTGTGCCAGAGTTGTGCCAGAGTTGAGCCAGAGTTGTGCCAGAGTTGTGCCAGAGTTTTCGCAGAGTTGTGCCAGAGTTGTGCCAGAGTTGTGCCAGAGTTGTGCCAGAGTTGTGCCAGAGTTGTGTCAGAGTTGTGCCAGGTATGTGCCAGAGGTAAGTCAGAGTTGTGCTAGAGTTGTGCCAGAGGTGTGCCAGAGTTTTACCAGAGTTGTGCCAGAGTTGTGCCATAATTGTGCAAGAGTTGTGCCAGAGTTGTGCCAGAGTTGAGCCCGAGTTATGCCAGAGTTGTGCCAAAGTTGTGCCAGAGTGTAACAGAGTTTTACCGGAGTTGTTCCAGAGTTGTGCAAGATTTGTGCCAGGCTTACGCGAGAGTTGTGCCAGAGCTGTGCCAGAATTATGTCACAGTTGTGCCAGAGTTGTGCCAGAGTTGTGCCAGAATTTTTCCAGAGTTGTGCCAGAGTTATTCCAGAGTTGTGCAAGAATTGTGCCAGAGTTGTGCCAGAGTTGTGCCAGAGTTGTGCCAGAGTTGTGCCAGAGTTGTGCCAGAGTTGTGCCAGAGTTGTGCCGGAATTGTGCCAGAGTAGTGCCAGAGATGTGCCAGAGTTTTAACAGAGTTGAGCCAGAGTTGTGCCAGATTTTCGCAACAGTTATGCCAGAGTTGTGCCAGAGTTGTGCCAGAGTTTTGCCAGACTTGTGCCAGAGTTGGTCCAGAGATATGCCAGAATTTTGCAAGAGTTGTGCCAGATTTGTGCCAAAGGTGTGCCAGAGTTGTACCAGAGTTGTGCCAGTGTTGTGCCAGAGTTGTGC
>SZWC01007340.1:105027-117835 GCA_023375785.1 Penium margaritaceum | reverse complement strand
ATGTGAACAATGCGTTCCTCCACGGCACCTTGGAGGAGGAGATCTACATGGTCCAGCCACCTGGGTTTGAGGTCGAGGGCAACAAAGTC
This sequence comes from Penium margaritaceum, assembly GCA_023375785.1. Classification (NCBI taxonomy): domain Eukaryota; kingdom Viridiplantae; phylum Streptophyta; class Zygnematophyceae; order Desmidiales; family Peniaceae; genus Penium; species Penium margaritaceum. Next base: position 117,746 of record SZWC01007340.1, on the reverse strand, counting down.
TGGCGCATGCGCAAGGCCTTGTATGGCCTAAAGCAGTCGCCCCGGTGCTGGAACCGAGAGATCACTCGCACCCTCACTCAGGCCGAGTACGTCCAGAGTGATGCCGACCCGTCACTTTTCATCTGACGGACAGCCGAGCACCTCACTGCCATTCTGGTGTATGTGGACGATCTCCCGATTGCGTCTCCTTCACTGGAGGCCGTGAAGGAGGCCAAGGCGGTCCTGCAGATCGCCTACAGGATGAAGGACCTTGGTCCAGCGGCTGTTTTCCTCGGGATGGAGATTGTGCGTGATCGTCGTCGACGGACACTCCTCCTCCATCAGGCACGATATGCACAAGTTGTGGGGGAGCGGTTTGCTGATCTCCTTGGCGCTGTTCCCGCCGCCTCGTCACCCATCACTCCCGACGGGCAGGACACCCTGAAGGTGACAGACCCAGCCGATCTGGGCAAGACCGTGGACGTGACCCTGTACTTGCGCATCATTGGCTCACTGATGTACTTGGCCACGACCACTCGTCCCGACATTGCGTTCGCTGTCAACCTACTCGCACAGTTCAGTCAGTCCCCTCGGGCTCGCGCTCTGCATGCAGCTTTGTGAGTCGTCCGGTACGTGGTCTCCACACCGTATCACGGTCTCTGCTTTCGGAGACAGTGCTCGGTTGTGGTAGATGGCTACACCGACAGCGAATGGGCATGGAGTCCTGATGGACGCAGCCGCACAGGTTACGTGTTCCTGCTTGGTGGCACCGCTGTGTCTTGGCGCAGCGACAAGCAGGGGTGCATTGCTCGCAGCTCCTCAGAGGCTGAGTATGTTGCTCTGGGCGCTGGCGCCGCTGAGGCGGTGTGGCTGTAGCGGTTGTTCCAGTGCTTGGGTTAGTCCGTGCCTACCATCATCCTTCGATGCGACAACCAGAGTGCTCTCGCGATCGCTGAGAACTCTGGTGTGTTCCACGCACGCACGAAGCACATCGCTGTCGAGTATCATTTCGTGCGCGATCTGGTGGAGCGACAGTTGATCTCCATCGTCTGGGTGGGCACAGACTTGCAGCGCGCTGAATTCATGACCAAGGCACTGGCACGTGGGAAGTTCCTCGGGGCTGTTCGTTCCGTCGGATTGCGACCCCTGTCCGAGAGTGCGTGATTGTCTGGGTCCCTGTTGAGCACTCTGTGTTGCACCGACACGCGTTCTGCACGTGTATGGACATGCGTACCATCGGGTCATGGGGGAGTGTTGTGATGTTGTCAGTCATACACAGTTGTACAGTTGGTTGTGACCACTCGACCGTGTCCATGCTCGTGCAGATCCTTGAGGNCTGCCAGGCTGTTTTACATGTTTGTTTTCTTACACTCTCCGGCTGTTCCCGGACATATATGTGTGACCAGTCGTTGTGTCTGTCTTTTTGTCGTGCATCCGTAGAATCAGACGGCGCTCCGTTTGGACGCTTGTGCGCAGATTTATGGCCAAAACAGTGGTTTTGGGCCGGTTCAGGTTTGACAGGCACCGCCCTGTGCGCCACCCGCCGTGAGCCACGGCGGCTATTCATGTTGTGGACCTGTCATTTGTTTTTTCTCTATGCATTAACTTCAGTTGAAGCTTGAGATACAAGTGCACGTGTCTCTCCCTACCCTTGCTGTCCCTTGCATGACCTGTGTGTCAACCAGCCAGACCCGTGCTGTCAGGCTAGCAAGCAGAAAGGCTAGGAAGCTTCCTGGAATCTTCTCACTGGCGGCTGCATTCTTCTGGAGGAGCCACTGCAGTCGCGTCCAGTTAGCAGTGACAGCGACATCAGCTCCTCCGACAGCTGCATCTCCAACCAGCAGGAGAGCGACGACTGGAGCAACGAGCTCCAAACACAGAGTGTTTGGAGCTCGTTGTTGTGAGCTCCAACACCACTACTGAAGACACTGCAAGCAGCAGCACAAGGCGCAAGCGTGGCCGGTACTGCGACTGGTTTACTTCTGGTCACTTTCCAACAATTTACCGCGCCGTCATGGCCCACAAGAGTGTCTACGCCGCAGTCAAGCACCTGCAGTGAAGCTTCCGCGCTCCGGATGGCATGTCGGTGTTCGACCGTCTTGCGCCATCCACCGTCGTGGGCTGGTTTGACAACGAAAAGGTGCTGAAGCAACAGTACGCCCTGGCTGCTGCAGTGGCATTGAAGAGCGAGCCGTCCACTCCTCTCAACAACCGCAAGCGCGTGCATGGCAGCAAGGGCAAGCGCGCATTTCTAGTGGGGCGACCGGAGCTGGTTGAGGCCATCAAGACTGCGCTAACGCACGCACGTGGCATGGCGTGGGGACGCCGATGAACAGCAAAAGCATCCGTCGTGAAATCAGGATGGCGATTGCACAACATGCTCCTGAGGACCTTGCGGCCATGGGTGACCGCGCCTTCAGTCGCTCATGGGTGTGCAATTTTGTCAAGGAGCACATGGCATGGGCATGGCGTGCAGGCACAACAGCAGCCCAGAAGATTCCCGCCGACTGGCCAGTGAAGGTGGAGCATTTTCTGATGCGTTCAGCCGCCCTTGCCTCGCAGCACAGCATCAGGCCGGCTTTCGTCATCAACGCGGATCACACCTCCATCCGGCTTGTCCTAGCATCTGACCACACATACACACCCATTGGGGGTGATGACGTTTGCATTGTTGGCTTTGATGACAAGCGTGCTATCACCGTGCTTATGACCTCTTCGTATGCCACCGATTTTCTGCCAATGCAGGTCATCTATGCAGGAAAGACTGCACGTAGTCTCCCTAAGGGAATGCATGCACGCGAACTCGTTGATTGTGGCTGGCAGTTGACGCACACACCAAATCATTGGGCTAACACTGAGACCACTGTGCAGTGGGTTCGGTCGATTTTGCAGCCAAGCTATGAGCAGAAGTGCAAGTTGTATGGTCTCATTGTGGGTGAGGTGCACATGCTTGTGGTTCTTGATGCATGGCGTCCGCATTGCAGTGCTACGTTTCGTCTCTGGCTCGGGAAGAACTTCCCACACATGCATCTAGTGTATGTGCCGGCTGGTTGTACCCCAAAGGCACAACCGGCAGACATCGGCATCATCTCTCCGTTCAAAAACCATGTCGAGGAGCAGTTTTGCATGTGGGCAACTGACAAAACACGTGCAGGCGCCATGTTAAAGCTAGGCATGGGGATTTTCAAGGAAGCATCTTGCAAGTGGTTCCTCATGGCCTGGCAGCATGTGAGCAACAACAGCAACATCATTACGAATGAATGGGCTAGAGCAGGCATTGGGAAAGTCTTTCAGGCTGACTTCCAGCGCCATGCCAATGGCATGTATGGCGGTATCATGTTTGAGGATGAGGGCGTTGAGGAGGAGGATGAGATCATGTGAAGTTCTCATTGAGTGATTCATGTTTTCATCTCATTTCCAGTCCATAAGATGTGTCACGAATCAACTACAATATCAACATTGTTGGTCAAAAACAATTTCTAAATGGCACCTTGAATTCCATGAAACCAGGCAACCATTACTTAAGTCACAGTTTAATTTCATCGAACGAAATTCCGTGCCATATTCAACGATAGTGGAAACAATTAAAATCGAATACCTCAAGCAGTAGGGTAGTTGATACTCTAACGTGGATTATTAGAGCACAAGACTCAAACAATTAGAAACAGTCGGAAATACGACACTTGCACTTACAATTACGACACGTACACAAGTTCCTGAGTTTTGTGAGTGGGTATCTTTGTATTTACACTTATGGTCAACCGCGCTTTGACCTCACGATTTTCTCACTGCTATACCAACGACATTTTAACCACCTACGCCGACCCCTAAGGTTCCGTTCTAGAAGGATCTGACAACGTTGACCACTTCCTAAAATGGTCGATGCAAGTGTCATGAACTGTACTGATGCTTTGACGCTGTTCAGACGACTTCTTGACGACTTTAAACTCTTAGAAAACCAGCTCGTGATATTCTCAACGCCCCCCAACTTCTCAGCGGAGCTTCTCCAAAGCAGCGAGTTACATGCGTTTCTTGGCTTGAGCGCCAAATACCGCACATATGCCTCGTTGTGATTCTTGTCGTTGCATTTATGTGCTTGATGTGTTTCACACTTGTTATCAAAGTAAAACTACTACTTCAATAAGTTATCCAATTTTCCCAATTCGTCGAATCATCCATTCTTCCCCACCTCATCCCAATGAACTACTCACATTCCCCTGTAAGTTACACTTCGAATCCAAGCACATCAATGCAAGAGGGGCTGTCAACGCATTCATTATTTGGTGATAACCTCACACAAGACTTCAGCGCATCTCTGCCATCCAAAACTGCACAGACCCGTGATGGCATTAGTGAATGAAGCTACCGAACCCGGCGACGAGTAGTAGTGACCTGCGAGGACTCCGACAATGGACGATCGACTGCACGAAAGCAACAATGCTCTTAAGATGAACCAGATAACAACGGCAGCTTTGGAGCGAATGGCACAACACCAACGAACCCAACGGTCAACACGGTGGTGGACCCCTTAGGCTTGGGAAACCCTTCACCCCCTCCGTTGCTCGTCAGGGTGACACCTAGCTCGATGGGAGGCACCGACGAACAGGCTTGCATAAACAAGGACTTGTACAAGAAGTTGTCGTGACTGTAGAGCCTTGGCTCCCATCTACTCCAACAACTCAATGCACCAATGGAGGAGGTTCGTAATTCCCATGCGCGCGAATGAATACTCACCAAGAAACAGAATCAACTCTCAAGTGAACCCCACATTCGATCGACAATCACTGAGTCGTTTGGTCGTAGAAATTCCAATGGATTGACAGTTAGGATGTGGCTAACAAGTTTGGAGGTGCACTTATCCATTTTCGGGCTCAACTATGACACAAACACGATCTACCTTGTAGCCTCACCGTTGTGTGGCATGGCTTCAAGTTGGTGGTCCAATCCAAAGACAATCCAACGATAGAAAGAGAGTGGTGGAGCTGGATCGACAGCTCACCCGTCCGCTCTTACGTTGTCGACCACATGCGTTCAATCTCTCGAACACATGATTTTGACGTCACATAGCTCCCTCAGCCTTCTGCTGACCTAGAATGATTTGTTGTGTGCTACACTTGCCTACTTTAGAAAAATGAAAGATAACTATGACGCATGTTACAAGCTTCAACATCTACATCGTTAGTCTATCTTTGCAGAGTATACGCAATGATTATGCAAAATCGTCAATATAAGTGACCCCGCCCTTCGTGAACTACATTCATATTGTAACATCAGTCTCACACAAGAAAGCTAGTGAGAAATCGCCACTTGCAGCATGCAATCGCCACTTTGGGCATCAAAGACGACCTTCTGCAGATGATCACAATAGCCAATTGAATGGACAGTGCCAGATACGACGTTTGGATGAAGGAATCTATTAGCTAGCCATCCCAAGGTAGAAACTCTTGTCATGACAAAGAGAATTCATGGGCGACAAAAACCTCCTCTCTGATGGAGGTTGACTTTGTTGACCAACGCGATCAATCGCTCTAATGGACAGGTAGGAGACAGCAACACATCTCGCGTGACTGTCGAAAACGGCAGTAGCAAGCATAATAGGGGGAAGTTTTAGAGAAGAAATAAGGAGTCGGGAAATGGCAATGGGTGGGAGTAGATTGTAATACTTCTATCTAGGCAAAATCATCTCTACTACCAGATTGCCTATCTGAGCGGCTCACATCATCACAGACGAGGGTCCCTGAGATCAATAAGTTTGACAATGGGTACAATGGCTATCAACCAGTGATAGTCCTACTTCTGCAATCAAGGGGATGTAAAAATCAAAGAATGGAGGAACTTCTCACAGCTTTGGAAATGATAACATGGTTTGCAAGCTATATCACGGACCAAACAAGGGGTGTTTGACATAAAAACCATCAAAAGATGAATGTGCATTCATCATCTTTTTTAACCCCTCTGACTACACCTTGGACATTTGCACAATGTAATGATATAGAGGACGTACCCAGCTTACAACTAAAACATCATCCTTGTGCAATATTTATTAAATCAATGTAATTTGCAAGTAGAGTAGAGTGGAACATAAACGTCATCATTTGTGATAGAGAAGGGTAAATGCCTATGATCGAACAACCCAGGATACACCGAAGGTCACCAGAAGCAATTAATGTGGAGGCAACAGATGAAGCTGTCACACTTGCAAAACTCCAACTCGTATCTTTAATAGTGGCCAAGAAAAATCTACAAAACAGAGCTCCAGTGTGGCTGGTCCACGTGGAGACAAGGGAGGCCGGAGATTTTACAACAGCCAAGGCAACCACATCAACCTCGACACTTGAGAATTTTGCAACACTATTCGAGGATTTTAAAGGGATTTTTCCTGAGAACTTTCCCTAAGAGTTATCTTCACAAGGAGATGTTACCCACTTGATACACTTGAAGCCAGGTAGCAGACCGATGATGATGAGGAGCTATGGTATGAATGACCACAACCTATTTGGACATAAGAAGCAGTTGGACGAGATGCTTGGTCAAGGGTTCATCAGACCCTCCACGTAACCGTATGTGGCACTTATGCTTCTCGTAAAAGATAAAACTGGTGAGATGTGGATGTGCATGGACTAATGAGCATTGAATGAAATCACCATCAGGACCCGCTATCCTCTTATGACTTGCACTACAGTTGTCATCAAATCCATGTTTTTGATAGAGACGTCAAGAACATACCATTCTACACCAGATATAGGCACTTTGAGCTCACATCCATTGACTAGAATAACGAATGCCCTTCTGACATTCATGGTGGCGATCAATAACATTTTTTTCATGTAACCCAACGGCTATGTTGCCTTATGTCTTGACGACATCCTGGTGTACACTGGCAGTGCGGAGGAGGACAATGGACATCATTGTACATTGGCATCACTACAGTTGTCATCAAATCCATGTTTTTTAAAAGTTCTCAATGTTTTACAAAGAAGACATTTTTACAAAAACTCCAGAAATACAACACTAGTCACTGTTCAACTGAGCTCGTGGGCCACATCATTGGCGTCGTATGGATCACCATGGATTCAAAACAGGTAAATGCGGTCACTGGTTAGCCAACACCTACCAATATCCGAGACATCCAAGTTTTTTAAGCTTTTGTAACTACTACCGTTGATTAGCAAAAGACCATGCATGAGTGACAATGCTACTCTATGATCTCGCTAAAAAACCCACTACTTGGAGTGGGGATGGTGGCAAAGAAGAAGCATTCAATAATTTGAGAAACACTTTGAGCTCTATGCCAGCCTTACAATTAGCAGATCCAACGGTGGACTGCATCATGGCCACCGACGCGTCCGATCTAGCAATCGGAGGCGTTCTTGTCCAAGACAACGGCGGTGGAGAGCAATCAGTCACAAATGTATCATAAAAGCTAATCAGACCAGAACTCAACTATGAAGTGCACAAAAAAGATGCTCAAAGTCTTGCATGTATTCACAAACATGGCAGTGTCACATGGAATACGAGGATGCATTGTCTTCCCCGACCATCATGGACAAAACATCTCACAACGCAGCCGAATCCGGGCCATAAAAAAACTCGAGGGATGGAGTTCTTGGAGTCCAACTTTCAATATGACATCGAGTACCAACCTGGAAAACCTAATCCAACCGATACTCTCAGCCAGTGACCGGATCCAATGGTCGAGATCAACACACCAATCATCAAATGAGACCAATAACTTGTGTGGTTATTCATAAAGGGATACAAGGAGTTTGTCGAGTGCAACGAGACTAAACTATAGTTCAACAGTCCAGACTGGCGACGGTGATTTACTCGCCAAGTTGTTGTACCACCAAATCAGGAGGTAGCTAGGATGTTTTAAGAGGAATGCAACAACATGACTCTAGTTTGACACTTTGGTGAGGAAAACATGCTCAACAGGCTGGAAAATCACTACTAGTGGGACATATTGCCAGCCGACATGGCAGCCTCCTACAAATCATGCAACACCATTAAATGAAAACATTCTCATTGCACGAGACCACCAAGACTACTCCGACCGCTTTTTGTTCTGACAAAGTCATGGGTCAACACCAACATCGACTTTGTGGCGAGATTACCCGCATCTCCCAAGGGCTACAAGGCCATCCTTGTGGTAGTAGATAGTCTTAAAAAAATGTCATACTTCATTCTGATGACAACGAATGTCACTACAAAAGGTACAGCGCATCTATTCCTAAGCCACATCGTACAGCTCCACGCCATGCAACATAGCATTGTTTTTGGGACAAAGAAGTGACAAAGAAGGCCATTTCACAAGTGGTTTTCGGGATAATGACACATCATGGCAGTCTGATCTAACTGTCGACCGTGTTCCACCCTCAAACAAATGGGCAAACAAAGTAGATCAATCAAATGCTCAACCAAATTCTCCGAACTTTATACGAGCCACAAAACACCCATTGAGCAGCCAAACTGCCAATCGTTGAACCTGCATACAACTCCGCCACCACCACTACACCTGGTGAAGTTCCATTCAAAGTGGTCTACAGCAAGATTCCCCCCCATACATTGGAAGGACTATACACCCAGAGCAATATCCCCACAAAAAACATCCATAGTACAAATTTATCTAGTGTTTAGGAGGAAAACAACAAACTCTTACAAAGGCATGATCAGTCATGAAGAGAGCAGCCAACGGACATTGCACCAATTACATGTTTTGTGTTGGTGATCATGTCCTCCGCAACTCAACACACATCAAAATCCAAGGACAAGACTTTGTGAAGCTCAAATCCCATTGGGACCGCTCAAGATTGAGCAAATGCAAACCCATATCATCGCTTGCCTTTTCCTACCTAAGAACATAGCAATGTACCCATCTTCTACATGAGCAAGCTCAAGCACTACCGCACCCCCAGCACTAACTTCTCTGATAGAAACATCGCACCTCCACCTCCTGTCCAAGTACACGAGGATATTACGGTCATGATTGAAGAAATCTTTCAAAACGAAGGTCGTGGAAAGACCACCAAGTATCCAGTCAAGTGGCATGGCTACAATGGCGTCCACAACAGCTAAGAGCTCTATGACAACCTCCAAGCCTTCAATCATACCTTCAAAGGCTACTGTTATGGCCACTGACCTTTGTCTCCTTACATGCCAGGACATCGCGGCTGAAAAGGGGGGACATTTTATGCCCCTGACCTAACACAAGTCCCATTAGTCTGCAAGTGGGTGTTTCTGCCCTTGGATCTATGGCCCAACATGCATCAACTCCGGGACTTTACCAACGCTCTACCAAGGGAATCTTGACCATCTACCCCTACTTCCGGTGTTGTTTTTGAGAATGTTCCAAAAACTATGACCATGGTCGATAGATGTGTCACAAAGTGTAACAATGCTTCACCTTGTTCAAAAGAATTCTCTACTACGCTTGGCGTTCATAAAGCCTAGCCTCGATGTTCTCAAAGCCCCCCAATTCATCACTTCAGAGCTTCTTGAAGGGAACCAAGCATAGTGCGACCTTGCACGTGTGACTTAGACGAAGAGGTAAGGATCCAACATATGCCTCACATCTACATTGATGAGAGTCACCTCATCCATATGAACTAACCACTTTCTGCTTAGCGTACCACTTATGTCATTGATTTTTAGAAGTAGGTGTACCTTGATGACAAGTGTCGGATATGACGAGCACATAAACACGATAGAAACTAAAAAACGAGGCATATCCTGGATCTCGGTGTTTGGTTGCGTGCGAGAGCAAGTAGTGAGTGGTTGCTTCAAGAAACCCTGCCAAGAAGTGAAGGGGTTTCAAAAACATCAAGGTGTGGTGTTAGAGGTCTAGCTCCATTAAGACTCTAACAAAATAGTATCAAAACAAGGTAATATTGTGAATGAAACGTCCTTCTAACCTTCTAAAAAGTGATCAAATGTGTCAAAAAGTTTAGGGGCAAGGTATCATAGGTCAGGACACGTGGCCAAAATGCCCTTGGTAAGTTGGCGTAAGTATCCTGAGTTCAACACGTGGTGTGCAACAATAATCACAACAGAGATACTCACTTGTGGAGCTTAAGGACTCATGTACATATCAGACATAACACTTCCCTCCACCCCTTCGCCACGATCTCCCGGTGTGTTAGCACACCTAGGCCAGTGATGCTTATAGTAGCCGTCAACCGGATGATTGACAACTTTAAGGTTGTCGTATGGCTCCCACCTATTCTACATAGCACAATGCTTGTGCCACTTGACCAGATGTTTGGTAGTTTTAGCACAACCTCCGTGTCCAAGGATGTCCTCAATCACGTACTCCTTGTATCTATCCACTCGGACTAGAGATAGAGGTATGAAATCTCCACCAAGGAATCTCTCGTTGGGGTCCTGGTAGTGCTTGAGCTTTTTGACGTTGAAGGTCGTATGAATTACTATGCTATCGAAGATGTGAAGTCAAGTGATGACAGGGTTTTGCATTAGCTTGATCTCAAACGGTCGCAACCACTATAGTTTGAGCTTCGCAAATTCTTCTCCACGTAGCTTGATGTTTCCAAGCTGATTAAGACCCGATTGCCAGTCCCGAAGATGCCATTCCTACTATGTTTGTTTTCTACTCGCTTCATTGCCACCTATGTCCTTGCAAGTGTCTTGTGGTCCCGCTAGTCGTACTTTATAATGTTTCTGAGGGTCTCCTCCTTGCTCAAAGTGTCCATTGGGACCGGTGCCATGGAATTTCTCCAATAGCATCCTTTTTTTATTCCTTAAACTATAGTATGACAACTTGGTGAGTGAATCATCATAAGCTAATAGGGTTCATCGAACTAGAACATGGTTTTGTCATACACGTTGAACTCCTCTTAACCCTTTGCAAACAGCCTCACAATACATGGTTCTCGTTCGAACAATGTCGTGCTAATCTCAGCCATCACATCTGATCATTAGTAGACATAACTTGTTTGATTTCTTTTTGGGTTCGGTTCACATAGACCCCGTTTTTTTTAACTATATAGATGATATGCCAAAGTCGTGTACGATGTAGCGCAGGTATCAATGGACCGCAAGAAACAACATAGGTATGAATTCCGAGCAAGAAAGCAACGAGCCCCCCCACGTGGTAAAATGTAATACCCATCCTGGAATCTAGAGGGAAGAAAAGCTTTGTAGCCCATGCACTATTCGCTCACACTTGAAAAGTGACGGAGCGGAACCCATGTGCCCAACCGCCGGTACATCGCCAAACCACCGACAGAGGTTCGGAAGGCATAGCTTACACATACACTCCTATGCACAAACCATCTTGTCTCAGGCCTAGTTTTGATGACAAATAATGCAATTTTGTGTTCCATTTGCATGAATGTTGTGCGAGCGTTAAGGCAGTACACACGTGTCATTGGATACGTTTCCAAAAAATGGGCTCACGTTGTTACTGATAAACGAGAAGCTTCTCGTTAGCATCGGTGACAAGGCAATAAGCCAACCGCCACCTTGCTGGCAACAACCTATAGAAATTATGTGACGTAGTCAAAAAGGTGTGGAAGCGAGGATGTAAACCGTGAATCATTTGACGTGACACACAGTGTTAAAGTAGTAAACATTTTCTGTGACTACTTGCGTTAGCTAGCCTAGTTTAGTCTCAGTTCCTTGTCTCTGCTGACTTCTTACGAGACGTAGGCCTCACTGCGTCACCCCGTCTGGGTCGCACGAGACATTGTGCGTGCGGAGGCCCTATGCACCCCTTATGTGGTTCGCCACACTTTAAGGCAAACCGCAGTCTGGGGAGCGAGGGCGACCTGATAGGGGTCACTCTCGCTCCCCCGTCATGATCATTCTTTTCCAAAAACAACACCATTTTCACCTCTCGATCCTCTCTCGCGACTAAGTCACTCAACCTCGATCCCCCCCCCCTCTCAGCTCTCGAGAGCTCTCCGCCTCACAGCCCTCGAGAGCCCCCTCCCCCTCATAGTCGAGAGCGACTGTTGGCCCCGCGGCTAACTCCCTCGACGCTCGCCCTCACAGAAGTCGAGAGGCACTCGACTCCACCCGCAACCCCTACTGGCGCCTCCTCCCATCTCCCCCTAGTACTACCAAGTTCAACATGGTCTCAAGCCATTGATCGGACCTGTGTGCTCCGCTTCTTCCGCTTCCGCTTTCGCCCGTCGCTGTCGGCCGTCGGCGTTGCTACGGCCGCCGTCGTCCTCGCTCACACCAGTGTCGCCCGACCCAGCTGCTCTCGTCGCGGGTGCCGCTCATTCTCGCGGGTGCCTTCCTACTCTCCCCTGCTTCGCCTCGTCCAGCCGTCCGTCTCCTCCTCACTTCAGGTCTGCCCCTCTCGGGGCCCCTCTCTCATTCCATTCTCCCCGTTCCCCCGCCCAACTCTGCTGCTCTTCGTCGTCTTATTCCTTGCTGCTTTCTCTTCCCCTTCCCTCGTTTTTTTTTCCCCTGTCCAACCCCTGCTCGTTTGCCTCTGTGCAGGTTCAACTTTTCTTTCCCCCGCTTTGGTTCCACTCTTTCCCGCTCCACGTTCGGCCCCTTGGACTCGCCTTGGCTCGGCTGCCTGCCTCTGGATCTCCGTCTGCCGTCCCTGGCCCTGTGGCTCCGCCTACGCTGGCTCTAGCTGTAGCTGTAGCTGTGGCTGCCGTTCCCGGGCGCTAGGCCCTTGGCTTTCGGCTTTGAGGCCGACTAGACCTAGTCTAGCCTAGGGACTCTGGGCCTTTGGCCCCTGAACTCTAAACTCTGAGCTGTTGCCC
>SZWC01007340.1:70184-85790 GCA_023375785.1 Penium margaritaceum | reverse complement strand
TGGGGGGGTGGCCACTACCCACCGTCCATGTACACGAGGAATCTGAATTTCATCCACGCAAAACCTAGACCATTACAACGTACATTGAAGGGTTATGCAGCCAATCTGCTTTCACTACACACGTGCGACAAAGGACGGACCTCACTGGAGCACCTCGGTTTGCGCACATGCAGGTTTCAGAGCCAGGCTGGAATCAGCGCATGCTTACTTTGTTTCTACCTTGTATTGTTTACGACCGTATACAACGTCAACATGGCATACAAGAAGCATCCTATAAGCCACCATAAGAGCTATATTGTTACCAAAAGGCACATACCCCATTTGTTCGTGAAAGACAGGAGTGCCGAACCAACTGTTTTTGTACAAATGTGTACACGTTAACAGTCACATTCATGGTCATGCGGCGTCTTAGTGTATGAACTACGGAAACTAAACATGAAAAGTGAGTTCGCCCGAAAAAAACCAGTAGTGTGCCCGCGGTGCCACACATATAACGCACGTACCGGTAGTCCTTGATAAGTGAAGGTTGCATGGGTGGATGGTTGATTTCCTAGAGAGTGACAAGAGGATGGTTGATTTTCTTCCAAACGACAAGCGAATTGTTGCTTTCCTTTGGAACAACGGGCAAATGAGAGTCACACTTTGCATTTTATGTGTATCTGAGCTATTTCAACCTTTCTTTTTCCATGACGGTACTCTCTGTCATTGTCAAAGGTTGACTCAAGAAATTCTATCCATAGAGTAGTTGGACGGTCTGGATTTCCCTAAGTCTTGAGATATTTGAGTGTGTGGTGGTCACTGTGGATGATGCATCATTAGCATTTAAGATAACACCGCCATACCTTAACCATGTGTATGACAGCTAGCATCTCTTTCTTTGTGTATGGCATTGTTGAGTTACAACTCACATAGCTTTCCCAGCATACATGCTACCCTTATAGCAAGGGTGTGGCCATACATCCATGAGATTACAAATAGATATGTTATCTTGAGTAACCACTCTTTAACAATTCAATATCCACCACTTTTGCACTATAACATTTTGATACCCGCAGGTCAAAGAAAAGTAACAAGGTAGCAATATAATGTGTGCAAACACCATGCCGATGCAGCATCAAATGCACCGTCGGCGTGCTCACGTCATTGCATTAGTGAAAAAATAATCAACCCCTTCTTTCAAGGTGTTTACAACTGTTCAAAGGAGGGATCTGTGCAGGGTTCGGGCTGGAGGTCCCCATGCACTCAAAGGGAGCTAGATGGATCCCGCTACTACGGGGCCTAGGAGGTATGCACGCAACAAAAAGATTTCGCAACCCTGATTGTGATTTGAGGTAGGTTTTAAACTTTTTTTCCATCCTAAACATGTGTTTTGCATGGGGCAAAAGAGATTGCAAATGGGTGTCTTCATGCAGTCATGATTGGTCCTAAGACAAAGGTGGGATCATTGCTTGATCGTGAGTTTGCAGGGGAGCAAGAGTCATGATCGATCTATGGTCATATGACCCTGTTTGCCATGGTCTCCTGAAATGTTTTATTGAAGGAGCATGGTGAGCAAGCTGGATACCTTGTTCTCTATTTTAGAATTGCTAGATATGGAGCGCATGCATTTTTGCTCATGCACATGGAGGGTCGACCCTTCAGGCACATAGATTTGCTGGATATATGTCCTTTTATGCAACCGGTCATGATCATCGCAGTTTTCTTGGAGGAGAAGGGCTTTGATTGCTCAATCGGATGTATTGGTGGCCATGATATAGTCCACCGTTTGATCTACCAATTGTAAAGCCCGAGCCGAGGTCAACGTCATTGACAAATAATCAAATACTCTTTTTGTTATCCCCACAATTCCACTTGGTGGTTTCACGAGTGACATCAGAGAAAGATGTTGTTCCTCATGTGTTTTCCTTAATGAACCAATGGTAGTGGTTGAAAAAGCTAAAAATTACCTGAACGACCCAAGCATAAGTTGGTATTGGCCAAACACTGACTACCTCCACTTTTCTCATGTCCATTAGGACGTTTCCATCGGTGGTGATGTCGTCCAAACGTCCAAACAAGCGATGAACGGGGTCTCATTATAAGTGATTTCTATGGAATCTCTCTCTTTTCAAATCTTGAATGAATTTTTGCATATTTCCATTCATCTTTTCCAGGGTGCAGGTCCACACAAAGATGTTGTCAAGGTATACAATGGAAAATTTATTGAGGTATGGCTGTAAAATGCCATTCATAGCAACCACAAAAGTGGCAGTGGAATTTGTGAGTCCAAAATGCATAAGCATGAACACAAAGGGCCCATACCTGGTGTAGAATGTCATCTTCTCAAAGGCCATATCTGATTGTATCATCTTTGTAGGTCAATTCCAATGAAAACTCTTTCCCCACGGAGTTGGTGGAATAGTTTTCAGCTCACAAAAGGGGCTAGCAGCTCTCGATGGTGATATCATTTAACACCGATTAATCCACACACATCCGCATCTTGCCAGTTTTTTGTTTACACCAAAAGTACGCGTTCAGTGTAAGGTGACGTGGATAGCTTGGTTAATCCTTGACCAAGCATCTTTTTGGGGTGCTTTTTTTTTTTCATTCAGCTTGTGGTCGCTCATCCGATAGGTATTCTTGAGTGTCATTTTGCTCACCAATTTTAGTTTATCATATTCTCATTGCAGAGGTAACTCTTGAGGTAGTTTGTCATGGAAAACCACTTTTAAATCCCTGACAAGGGATGTGAACCCCACCCCACAATGCCTGCAAACTTGTCAAGTGTCCTGTGTTATGAGGTTGGCATACTTTTCCTACTACCACAATCTCTTTTGTTTCCCATGTCTCCATATGCACGGCCACACCTGGGCTCCATGATCTAGATTCTGTTTAGCCACTTCCAACAACATATGCAACATGTAACATGTTGTGACTTGTACAACTCCCTCTCCTGGTACCTCCCTTCATACATTTTACAGAAAAAAAAGTCTTTTGGGTCACTTAATCAGTGGTAGGTTTCATCTCTCACCTCTAGTTATGACTTATACAGCTCCACTGCACCAGTCTAAATGTAGATAGTATCGGTAGAGGAAATATTGTTCGAGGATGATTTGGTGGTCACTCATTGGGCAAGTCCTCTAAACTCTTACATTGTGCATATATCTGTTTTGCACTTTGAGTGTTTGCAAATTCTAAGGATTTGCGGATGTCGGCCTATACTTTTTCCTTCAAACATCCGGGGCTTGATGGGAGAACCCAACTTCCAAATCATGTTGTTACTCACAAAACTTTGAGAAGCTCCTCCATCTAGTAGTATCGG
This sequence comes from Penium margaritaceum, assembly GCA_023375785.1. Taxonomy (NCBI): domain Eukaryota; kingdom Viridiplantae; phylum Streptophyta; class Zygnematophyceae; order Desmidiales; family Peniaceae; genus Penium; species Penium margaritaceum. The sequence continues at coordinate 82,489 of SZWC01007340.1, read as the reverse complement.
TACAGTTCTGTGAACTTTACAACCCCTTGGTATCACTGATAGCAGTATCACCAGTATGCTGTCCTTGTAACCCTCGTCCAACATAAAAAATTCTTATATTTGGCATCGTGAGTCCTCTAGATGGACAATTGGCCGGTGTAGAGTTTTCCCAACGGACAGAAGGTTTTCCAATGTACTCCTATCCTCTGTCCTTCCCAAATCTTCATTCTCTCTTCATGACTTCCTCCCCTTTGGCTACATCATGCCACTTCCAATAGTCATGCGAGATGTGCCCCAGATTCGCACAAGTCTAGTACAATTATTGAGCATGTTGATCGACAGTGCCAATCTCCATCGGAGATGAAGTTTCCACTGACTGTGAATTCCCTCCGCCATGATGTCAATTGTGGTTTTGAGGTCACTAGCCACGGGATTCCCTCAGTTGAGTGTCAAATTAGGCACTATCAATACGATCAATTAATAAAACCATTCATGGAGGATCGCCCTAAACACCACATGTGGCAATTCCTTGTCAAATATCGTGCCTGAGGCTGTTGTCGTGGTAACAATAGAGTTCTTCAAGGGAGGTCACTTCTAGTGATGATTTCATCAAAATGGCACGTATGATCTACCACGCTAGACTGCTCACACAAGTGTTGGAGCTTATACCATACGTCAAACTTCTTGTTCATTTCTCCCAAGTGATTATGGCACGCACAAATTCCGTCTAGTTTTTCAGTGGAGTTAGTGGGTTGTGCCACGTTGGATTGATCAACTCAAGATGTACAACACTTGCGGCTGGCAATGTATGAGCTCTCACATGATCCGTTGATCTTGCCCCGGTGGTCTCTTGATGCCGTTCAATGGTCTTTATATCATAACGCCAACTTAGAGCCGTGTCATGAAAAGGCGAGGTTGTAAGGTCCATTTTGTTTCTATCATTCTTTACCATAGCACTGTTTAGATACACCTCTAAGATCATCAGTCACATCCAAACTATCTGTCCTCTTGAATTTGCAAAATTGAATGACTCAGGAAGTTCTAGTTGAGTCTAAAGCTTGCTCGATAGTTGATTATTTCAATCGATGGATACCATTTTCCACAAGTGTGCACTGTGAAGTTCCTCCATCATTTTGTCGATTTCTTGGAGCAAATGGTTGTTGAGGCCCTTATGTACCCATGATTTCTGGTACAATTATTGATCAATGCAAGCCTGCCAACCGAATAGTCCCATCTTGTCAGGTTCTCCCTGACGGGCAGTGGCAGAGACAAATGGTTTGCCATGTTTGAAGGGCCCATCACCGGATTGACCATCAAAGTCCTCGGTGCTACGCCATTTTTCACAAAAGTTGACGTTGTTGCCTGGTCCATCTGAATAGAATCCTTGACTATGTTTTGTTAATCCTCCATCAATGGAGTCTTCACCTGTTACTGTAGCTTGGCGGCCAATGTGCTCGCTCCATTAACTCTCACCATTGCGTGGTCTACAAAATTTGGGATGGTGGAAATTATTTGAGGACTCGTACAAGGTTTTCATCTTGGATTTAGTGTGGTGGGTGTCCCTTGATCACCTTTGTGCTCCAATGCCAACTGCTACGCAAAGCGGAATGTGTATGGGTCACAGGGATGAGGTGAGGGGAGAAGGATGATTCGATGAACTAGGACAATTGGATAACTTGAATTTAGTGGAAGGTGTCATTTGATGACAATTGTAAGATCTTTCAAACAAATTTATACAACATTGAGAAACATTATGGGTGGGTATCCTTTGTATTGGATGTTCAGGCTGTGCGACACGTGTGACGGCACGTCATGAGGGGTTGCTTTGAGAAGTTGAATAAAAAACTCTAAAGGTTTCAATAACATCAATTTATCATTCTGTAAACATCTACAGCCATCACACAGTTCACCAAATAGTACCAAAACATTGATACTGTTTGTAATACTTATGTCAACCTTTCACAATTTGTTTGAATGTGTCGTAAAACTTGAGTGCGGAAAATCGGAGGTCAGGACAAGTGGCAAAAAGTTTATCTCCCAGTCTGCGTAAGATGCCTAAGGCTGACGCATGGTGGGCCACAGATGTAATGAAAAACAAACCCCACTCTTGGAGTTCAAGGACTCGTGTACGGCAAGGATGCAACATTGTTGGTCCTTTCTGCGCTTTGATAGTCGACTGTACTAAAGGCCTTCCAGGTAGTAATTCCACAAGGTTTTCAAAAGACACAAAGACAGACCCTTTCTTCTTACGTAGTCCATCCGTGGAGTCGGCATCTTCTAGTGCAAATAATTCTTCTTACGTGGTCCATCTGTGGAGTTGGCATCTTCTAGTGCAACCCATTCTTCTTACGTGGTCCATCTGTGGAGTCGGCATCTTCTAGTGCAACCCATTCTTCTTACGTGGTCCATCTGTGGAGTCGGCATCTTCTAGTGCAACCCATTCTTCTTACGTGGTCCATGTATTATGTCCGATCGCGTATCAAATCCATAGCCGTTCAGCACTTTTTCCGCACCTCTTTTCCGATGGCAGTAACATTTTGGATGTTTAAAGTTTGAACGATGAACATTGAATTCATTTGTAAGCACTAGATTGATCCATCTCAGCCATTTGTGACATCAATGAGCAACATTGCTGAATCCACCTTAGATCATAACTATATAGTCTTTGTGAGGGGCGGTGTGAGGCATTTGGTCAATCATTAACGAGTAAATAGTGACAAAAACTGGATCCGGAGACCTTACAGAAAAAGGTCACGATTAAGCATGAGGGGAATTCCCTATAAGAACATTTTGACATCACAATGAACATGGACACCGTGCGAGGCAGGTGGCCATCTCCATGAAATCTCACAAATCTTGTTTGTGACCGGCTGTAATCAACATAAAAGATTACGTTAGCTTCAAGACCTTGCCTCCCTTGTAGGCTAGTTACCCAAATGAGGTGGATGCCGAATCCAGGCATATCCGGTTAGATGTTTCCTCACACCTTTTAACTTCACCAACCTCCATCCCTCTATCCATGGAAAAATGAAAAAAGATATTTCATGGTAAACATCACTTTCAAAATGTTAGCATCCTGTCAAGCCATGACACGCATTGTTTCCTTCAGTGATATGACACTATTCTTCCATGACGCTCCTTCTAGTAATGATGTATTTTTCAACTACTGTACTCGGGGAAAATTGGTCAACCAGTTTTATGTCAACCTAATTTTTTCTTGAGATGAGTAGCTGTTCTCTGATACAATGTTTTATGCTTGGTCTTTCATGACACCACGTTAAAATCTCGGACCCACCCTAAAGTGGAGTTTTGCCGAGTCGAACATGTACGATGAACCAGCAGAAGTTATGGATCAAGACATTACTTGGAAATTTGTGAGACTTGTGTAATGTATGTTAAGCATTAGATCTATTTCAGTGAATTCATCCAAACAGTTGAGCACAGTGTGGTGTATGGGATTATGGGCCATACGCTACACTGACGGGCAGAACGACAAATGTTAACTCGGATGTTGTGTGGAGGAGAAGAAGATTTGAGTAATTGGGTGAATTTTAAAGATAGTATGTAGTAGTAATTTCACTTCGATGGTAGCAATTTAAAACAGCAAGCACGTATGTAAAATAGAAGAAAACAGAAGAAGACCTATTTCAGATATTGGATGCTCAAGTCGAGCGACACGTGTGATGCCGCTTTGTCAGTCGACAATTCAAGAAACTCCACCGAAAAAGCAGGGGGTTCCGATGTTATCAAGGTGCATATCAAAAAAAGTGCAGAGTCATCGATGAATGGACCAAAAAACATAAAAACATCGGTTTAGTATGTGATAATTCTTTTCACCCATGTGGAAAGTCCATATTTGAACTTCTTTGAACCCCTCGGGATGAGACACTAGAGGTCATTGCAGGTGGCATAAATGGCATTGGCCGGTCGCCGTTCAAATATGGAAGTCAACAGCTTATTGGCGACAAATGTAGTGAAACAGATACCCACATGCGGAGTTTAAGGACTCGTGTGTTTCAGGGACATACCCCACTGATCTCTGATTTCGTTCACTGTAAAAGTGTGAATTATGTGATCTGTGATTTTGTTCAACTTTTTCTTAGAAAGGTTGTTTGGGTGGCACCTAAACTTTCGTCGAACCAATAAAAAATGTTCCTTAAAATCGACAACGAACGGGCTCAGGCCCGCATTCGTCGGTCATTCGCGTCGTCCGACTGGCGTAAAATTGCTAATTTGCACTGAAACTGACATGTCGGACTGAACTGACAGATGTGCTGAGTTTTGTTTTGTGAGTGCTGAGTTTTGTTTTGTGAACACCACTGCTCCCTACCCACTGAAACCAACTGCATTCTATGCACAGACCTAGTGTGGAGGAGGGTTTTGGGGCACAGTAGTGAGGGAGAAGGTGCATACATGGAGTGCTAGAGTTTTTTCGGTGAACACCACTCCTCACCACCCACTGACACCAATTGCGTTCTATGCACAAACCTAGTGTGGTAGGGGCACTTTGGTGAGGGAGAGGGTGCAGGTATGGAGTGCTGGGGTTTTGTGAACGCCACTGCTCCCCACCCACTGACACCAACTGTGTTCTATGCACAGACCTATTGTGGGGGAGGGTTTTGTGGCACAGTGGTGAGGGAGAGGGTGCACACATGGATTGCTGGAGTTTTGTCCATGAACACCAGGGCTCCCCACCCAATGGAACCATACGTAGTACATAACCAAGGAATCATGCACCTCTGCCATTTGCAAAGTACACTATTGCATTATGGATTCTACATGTACCAATGCGGCCATCATGGAGTCACCACCAGCACCCCCATCCGCCTTCCTGTTTCCATTTCTACTTGGTGATGCAACACTGTGGCTTCTAGAGTATTACATCAAGCGGGGCTATGCACGTTGTTAATCTGCTCGCCATGCCTACTTGTACAAACATGCATACAACAAAGGCTACACAGCTGGGTGTCGCAAGGGAAAGAAGGAAGCAGCGCAAATTGATGCGTCAAAGGAATGGAGGTTGACTACGTGGGGACTCTTCACCAAGGAGAAATAGATCGACATGGAAGTGATCTAATGATGACATGTACTTAATGTGCTTCTAGTTTTCACAAAGTCATCTAAAGAACCAAACACAATTCATGTTCTCGGCTCCCCCCACCCATTCTACCTCCCCACCCTTGTCAGCGTCTGTGATCCATGACAACCCCTCTTCCAATTGCTCCGCACCCCCTATCCTTGGGTGACAACACCTCCCACAACCTCATCGGGCTCCTCATTGTCGATATCGCCAATGACAGCCATCTCCACATAACCTCGAGGCTCATCACGGATCGTGGCAGCCTGCTCGGCAGCATCGTCAGCCTGCTGCTCCCTTCTAGCATTTGCAGCTGCTCCTGACGCTGTAGCATTCTAGGCACAGGTGCCTGCTATAGCCGCCCTTATGGTTCGGGTCTCCAGGTAGGGGCAGCCCCTGCGAGTATGACTGCGGTAGCCATAGTTCAATCAAATGCGGTTTGCATGCTCCCTTGCCCAGGGCTCATGCCTTGCATTATGCGATTGCCCGCGCCCTCGATGTAGGCCTAAGGGATTCCACCCCTCGACAGCGTATTGCCGAGTTTTCACATTGCCTCCTGGCATGACCAGGCTGTATGTGGACTGCCACACAACCAGGGTTAGACCCTGGTTGCAGAATGCCTCCATTTTCTACGTACACAACAGCAGCAGTGTGCATGCATGGACGCACGTAAGGCCATACTCTTGAAGATTACAACAGTTGCAGATCTGTCAAGCACAGCCGACTGCACGGGGTACCTCGTTGCGTGGGCTATGGACGGTGCCCACGAGGGTGGATGAAGGGTTGACAACATGCTCTCGCGACTGTTGAATGTTACCAAGCAGAAGGCTGGCCACCACTGGAGTGAGGAGCCCCAGAGTAATAGCAGTAATGGTACGGCGCGCTTGGAAGAGGCGTTGATTATACTTCCACAGGCTGGCGAAGTAGAAGACCGGGTGTGTCTTTCTTGCCTCATGCAGTCGTGACTTGAGGGACTTGGCTGCACTAGAGGTCGTGTGCCCTCCATGTCGTTGGGGGAAGTATAGGAGGGACCATGTCTCAGGCGGAATCCCCCCGACCCCATTCTCGACCAGCAGGTACCGGACTGCACCCGCACTCACAGCCCATAGTTGGTTTAGTGCCCGCATCCACTCTGCTTATGTGCGTGCATGTGCCAGGCGCCAAAATTCCTTTGCTGCCACACGCCAAAACTTCCCGCGCACATTCTCGGACATGTGCCAAGCGCATGACGAGTGAGCTACGACTGAGAGCTTGTTTGTCATGGCGACTTGGAGGCCGCGATTGTGGTCGCTGATAACAACAGCCCTAGTTCAATGATTGGTGGATATGCGACTGTGACCAGTTCCACAAACCACATCCAGTTGTCGGTGTCCTCTCCTTGCACCAATGCCCATGCGATGGGACAAGAGTGATCATTGGTGTTAAAAACCTGCGAAATCAAAAGCACTTACAAAAACCCGTTGCGTAGGAACATTGCGTCCGTGGTAACGATTCGATGGGTGCATGTGAAGGCCTCTCGACACGCGCCATGAGCGCAAATTACTCGTATGAATCGCCTCTCGTTATCCTCTTCAGCCATGGCTAGCAAGCTGGGATTTACTCGAAGAATATGCATTACACGCAACACGTCCACATTGAGTGCTGGGCATGTAGGCCGAGAAAATGTAACAGGAAGATCTCGACTAATGAACTTAGATGGGACAGCTTACCTCTTCACATAGTGTTGGGAGGAGGGCCCACAAAAGTGAGATTTGTCCCATGACATCTTCCCTTACAATATTCCGAGCACACCACACTGATGGGTACCCCACAGACTCTCTAGTGAGCGAGAACAACACTGTTTGCAGAGTTTACACACTGACTGTGATGTATTCCACAAGGGTTGCACGAACGTGCCTGAGGGCCCAGCCAGCGGTGCGTGCGGGACTGCCACGTGACACGGTCGGGTTATACTTGTGGCCTGTCATGAACAGAATCACAGTCACATTGCTAAAACGCCATTGGTATAATGCCCGCAACGTCCATGGGCAGTCGTGCTATTGCCTGTTCCCACAACGGACGTGAATATTGCCAGGTTCACTACAGACCCACATTGTAAGCATGCAGTTTTCAACCACGTAGTCCTCGACTGCAGCGTGACAACCAGACATGTTGGCATAAGCCATACCTCCAGGGAAGATTTCCCTGTCGTAGTTTGCTTTGACACCAGGGTCAACGTCCTCTTCGTCAGACGAACCTGCAAGTTTGCAATGGTTTGTGACTTAATGGCCGTGCACATAACTCTGCATGTTTGCTACATGTGCATACCAGGTTGAACGAGGCGCGATGGGAATTCTTGGGAGGGGGGTGGTGCCCTCTCCACAGCATCAACACGTATTGAGGGTTGGTTGTCGGTGACAGCATTCATTGCATGAAGCAAATTGCGTGGATGGCCAGAACTGCGATGGACGACGGGTGTGACACGTTGCAAGTGAGGACCAGCGTGATGAGCTTTAGGGGAACAGGTGACGTGGAGAGCACGATACACAATGTATGACACGTGCCGTTGGGCGTTAGCCCGGGCATGTGAGTATGACTCCATGTTGGATACTGAGTGCTTGACATGCTGACACGACAGGTCAAAAGCACTGTACTCACCAAGATCCATGGGTGGAGGAGCCTCTACTTGCTTGGCCAGCTCCTGCATTGCAAAGAGCACAACTCCATGCCTAGTACATTGACACCTGACGTCAGGTTACCAGGTAATGGGCTGGATGACTGTAGGTCTGTTCATCAACTACAATGAGGGACTTGCGCCCCCACATGTTATAAGTGTTCATTTGGAGAAGAAACTACTGCCAAATTGCGGGGACACAAGCACTTTGAAACCCTAGGGTATCGGCCGGACCTTGAAACCCCATGGGGCTTTGTCATGGACTCCTCTGGATGGACAAAGTGCCTACGTCACATTGCACCTCGAGCAATATGGTAACCGTTCGCGATTGCATCCACTCCAATGACAAGCAGACAGGTCTTCATCTGACCCTTATCCTACACATGCGGGTTTTTTTGCAAACCTTCATTTAAAAAGAACACAACTTGTGACTTAGGCTTCTTCTCGTAACTTATGCAATGACCCCCGTACCATGCCTGCATATAGGGAAATTCCTAAGTGGCGGGTGTCAACGGTGGAAAACGCATCTGAGAATTATGTCATGTACCAGGCTGGACTGGATTATCTCCAGGTGCCTGCAGGTGGTGAAAGAAATCATGAACTCTTGCATTTGAAGGGGATTCTTCACACATAGGGCATCGCGCGTTGGATGCCCGGAACATGGGCAGGTAGAGAAGAACGCCTAGAACGCCACCTGACGAGTGACCGCTTCCAGAAACCTATGGCAGCGGAGTAAAATCCTGTATAAACTATTAACTTTGTTTGTCAAATGAGAGAATCCGCCAGATTTGATTTTCTATGCCATAACTTGACATTGTAGCTTGGCTTGGACTCAATGAACTCCATCCATTGACTTCACCCACGACTTAAATTCCACTTGGCATTCAATTGCGGTGGTTGGTGTAAGAAACACATCATCAACATTTTTGGTATCACCACCGCGTTTGAATAGAAGCACAACCACAGTTACCTCCTTTTGTCAACATTTATGTGGCCAATTGTTCTCCACCACCGTTTTCTTGGGAGAGAGCAGCACTGAATACCTATCAAATGCATCGGTGGCAACGATGTAGTCCAACGTTGGATCCGACAATTGTAAGGTTGGAATGGGGATTCCAACATTACTCAGTTAGCTCGACTCTTGTTCTTCTATATCTCCTTAACTCCACTTGGTAGTCTTACAGGTGACATTGGAGAGAAGCATTGATACTCAGATGACATTCTTTACAAATCAGCTATAGTGGTTGCAAAATCCAAATAACACATGCACACCTCGAACATTGGTGGGCATTGCCAAACTTCCAGCCGCCTTTAATTTATTCGGGTCCATGGATGTCCATCCATCCGTCGATGATATGGCCCAATAACTCAATTTAATGGCAAGAAATCCATAGAAAGAGCTTTTTGCATGATAAACTATGTTCTAATATTTTAGGAGCCTCTCAAAGATGTCCACTATGCTCCTCTGGGGTGGAGATGTAAGCCAATTTTTCATTGAGATATAAAACAAAACATCGTCCAGGTATGGATAAAAACATTGCCCACGACTGCCATAAATGTTGCACATTTGTTTGTAAATCCGAACAACATGACCATGAAATTGATGCGTCCATACCAGTTACGGTGCACTATCTTCCTGGTACGGTTATCATATACACGGATTTCATGGAAGCCGCTGTGTATGCTGAACTTTTGTGAGCATTCTTGCCCTGTGGGGTTGGTGAAAACTGTTTGTCTTCTCATGAAATTGATTACCAGCTCTTCATGGTAATGTCGTTAAACTTCATATAGTCCATACACACCCGGATGTCAATATCGTTTTTACACAAGTCACAGGTGAGACATAAGGTGACGTAGACGGCTTTCTCAACACCTAACTAAGCATCTCGTCCAACTAGTTTCTTAACCCAGGTGGGCTCATGGTCACTCATCTGATATGTTCGACTTATTGTCTGTCTGTTCCCTGAAATCAGGTCTATTTGATGATTGACTTGTGTTGCGGAGGTAGCTCCTGAGGTAGTTTGTCATGATAAACCGTTTCTAGCCTCTCAGCAAGCAGTCCAAACTCCTCCTACAGATTTTCCTAACACGTGAAATGTTGAGGCCGATGAGGCTGACTTCTTCGCATCCATTTCCATGGTCTCCTTTTCCTCCCTTGACTCCACGTGGACTAGCCACGCTTGTGCTTCACGTCAATGGTACCACTTGGCAACATCCAGTGATATCATCTGTGTACAATACTTTGCGATAGCTACAACTTCCGAAACTAATTCCTCTTTTGCTACTTCTTATAGCCATGGTTGTGCCCTTGGTCCCTCAATAAAAGGCATGTGTTGTTTCTTACAACATATGCAAGCATAGACTGTGTTACATCTTAGCACAGCTTACAGGTTGTACCAGTAAAGGAAACACTTCCCGAGGATTATCTTATGGTTGCTCGTTAGATTATTTCTCCAAAAAGTAACATTGCACAGATTTGCGACTTGTACTCGGAGTGGTTTGTGAAGTTGACGGATCTACATTCATCTGTTGATGGTTTTCCTGCCAAACAACCCTTTTTTGTTTCACAAACTAACATTCTGAACCACGTCAATGCTTACAACATTTTTGGAAGATCCTCCATCCAATAGCTCTAGTGCCATTTTGCAAAGTTTTGCAACCCCTCAGTCGCACTCGTAGTTGTATGGTTGGTTGGTCTTCTACGCATCACTTGTCAATCTTTGCTATCTTGAGAACTCTCGTCTTTGGCCTAGCTGGCTATTCAGATGGGTGATTGTTAAGTGGATGTTTTCCCCGTAGGACACAAGGCTTATCCTCTACTCTTGTCCTTTTCCATTTCCAACCCCTTACTTTCTTCTCTAAGAATTTCCCCATTTTTTGGCTTGTGGCTGCCACTGCCGACAGTCAAGCAAGATATGACCCAGCGTCCCTCAAGTCCAATAAAATCATTGAAATCAGTGATGAATGGTGTTAATCTACATGAACGACAAGGTTGTTGCCAACTACAACTTGTCATAGTATCGATGGTGGCTTTGGGGTCACCAACGGTTGGATTCCTATGTTTGGGTATTGTAGAATCCCTGTTATCTATGTGATCTTCTACCACGATAATTTGTAGGGGTCATCTTGGATGTCAAATGTTATGGTGACTTGCCATGTACTGCAATCTAAGCCGTTGTTGACGCAAGAATAGAGTTCACCTATGATAGGGTCACTACTGGTGATTTTTCTACACAACATTTATGTGTACTCTGCCACGCTAGCCTCTTAATGTGGCCTTGGGGTCTCCTTGTCGGCTGGAGCTAGATGGACAAGTCGGCCTTGTCTAACTTATGGTGGCCTTGGGGTCTCCAACTAGCTCTAGAGGATGGCACGCGCGTTTTCCATCCAGTTTCCTTTTGAAGTCAAAGGTTTGTGCCACATCATATTCATTTATTCAAGAGTTAGAATATGTGCAGTCGTCGATGCGAAAGCAATCGTGCGAGACATTGATCCAGATTTGGCAGTCTGCATCTGTCAATTTATCCATTTCATTGGCCAACAGCAGTGAAGTAACCTCCACACTTATCAGTTGCATCCTAACCATCAATTCTTCGCAATTAGAAGCATCAAGTGGTTCTATAATTGCTGGCCACATTTGGGTTCAATCGAGAGCTAGTTATTCCTCCCGATGAGCAATGATTCTCACGCGCAAACACAACAAAGCTCCTCCATGGCTGTGCCATGCAATCTGTTTATCGACCCCGAGGGGTCGATAAACAGATTGCATGCCAAATTAATCAGAGCTACGTCGTTTTCACGCAGCCTGCCACTGCTACCTGATTTGTCCAGAGAGCATCGTGGACTGTGTGCTGCTGACCCACCATTGCCGAAGTCTTCTCCATTGAGTGTTGCTTGTTGCCGAGTGTGCTTGTTGTGTTCATCATCATCTTCATGATGTCTGAAATGTTTTGGATGTTATAGATACACTGAAGACTTTTACAAGGTTTATGCCTTGTAATAAACTGGTCGTTTGTTGCTCCATGGCGGCTGTGCTCTTACACCATGTGTTACGCTAGGTGGAACAGGTATGTTTACATGGATGAAGTACAGAGAAGAAGATAATTGGAGTAACCGGAAGAGTGGGAAAAAAAAGCCAAAATGTCCTTGACCGGTCGGCATGAAAAGCCAGAGGTCGATGCTTGGTGGGTCATGAATGAAATGAAAGATATCCCCATGCGTGGGTTTTAAGGTCTGGTTTTTGTCAAGGATATGACATACTAAAATCTTGGATGCTCGAGAAAAGCGACGGATGTGATGATCCTTCTAATGCACTTGCTAAGAAAAAATCTTGTGAGAAGTCCAAGGCGGTTGGGAATGTCAAGGTATGTCTTCATGAGATTCTATCACCACAGAGAAGTCGAAAAACATATGAAAGCATCGACACGTTTTGTGATAGTTTCGGGGAGCCTTCTTGAAGGTGTTTGATGCTGTGAAAAACTCTTGAAACAGAGAATTGTAGGTCACTTCAAGATTCGAGTGCACATGTGGAGAAAGTGATGGAGAGAGAAAGGAATCAAAGAGGAAACGGAGGAGGAGAATGAGGTGTAGGAGGAG
>SZWC01007340.1:51884-70124 GCA_023375785.1 Penium margaritaceum | reverse complement strand
AGGAGGAGGAGGAGGAGGGGGAGGAGGAGGGAGGGGGAGAGGGGGAGGGTGGCAATTAAGAACAAACAACAACAAGGAATGGAAAACACATAACAAAAAGAAGTAGAAGAGGCGAGCACGGGAAAACGCTTGCAAGGCACAGCGGTACATATAGAATGCATGCCATTAAAGTGAAGTTGCGTTCATGTCCATGGCAATGTCAGCATCATAGGGGAGGGGTGTGCAGTCCTGTCACGTGCTCTTCTATAGTGAATGAGTGAGCGAGACACAAAAGATGTAGCATAGCAGGCACAAGATGAGAAGTAGTGAAGAAAACAAGCACATGAAGAGGAGATGGAGCAAACTTCTTCCAAGAGGTTTGTTTTTTTGCACAAAAAAGGAGTCCCTCTACATTCCTACATGCACAGAAAGAATAAACACTTGTTAGGAGTTGCCAAATAGACAAGGGGAGGCATTAGGAAAAAGCAGAAGTTTTGAGGTTCCATGGCACATCACAATGAGACAACATAGCAGCATCTCTAAGACTAGAGGGAAGAGCTAATGGAAGATACACAAGCAAGGCAGGTAAAGAAGATTGTAAAACCCAAGTATTGAAGCGAAAAATAAAATTTTGGATTTCAAGCATAACACTGGCATGATATGCATCACAGGCTCAAAATAGTCACAAGCGTGAGAGGTATCACACTTCTCACAAGTCTCTCAAGCGTCAACGGCAATAGATTCTTTTTATGTGCTTGAATTTCATACATGTAAGTACATGTCCAGAACTGAGGCAAGAGCAGGTGCACATACTGGCGCAAGGAAAGGTACAGACACATAACATTAGCAGGCAAAAGTACAAGTCAGGCACAGATGCATGTGTAGGTAGCAGGAAGCAATTCACACTTAGGCCCAAGAACATGCATAGGGCATAGACATAGGTCGATTGCAAAGGCTTAGGCTGCAGTCCGAATGCACTTGGTACATGAAGAAGAGCAGGCATAACCTTACATCGTAGGCTAAGATGTAGGTACAGGAGCACCTGTAGGTAAATGCACATGTTGCTCGCCAAAAGAGCATGCGCTATCATGAGCATAGAATTCAAGCCTAGGTACAAGCATAGGTGCATGTAGATAGCATAGACGTACGGCATGTGGATAAGCAAAGGCGGATGACATCAACGAAGGCATTAGCATTAGCGTAGCTGCAGGTTCGAGTACGCTCATGAACACATGGAAGATAATAAGCATAGGAGTATGTGAAGGCGATTGTGCAAAAGCATCTGTAGGATCAGGCATATGTGCGGGTGCACATAGAGGTACATGTGCATGGTATAGGTATAGGGGTGCGAGCACGAGCATGGCTGCATGCATGGGCACGGGTGTGGACACAATTCCAAGGGTATCTGCAGCTAAATGTGCAGTCACATGCGTAGGTTCCAATAAAAAAGCAACACAGGTGAGGATGCAGACAAAGATGCATGTACTCGTGATAAGAATTAGCAGTGTTGCAAGCACAGATGCAGGTACAAGACAAGTTATAGGCACAGGTGGTGGTGGAAACATTGTCCCTGGTTTTGAGCACAGCACAAGTGCACTACATAGTGTAGGTGCAGCTGGACGCACAAGCATTGTTGCAAAAACAAGTGCAAGCGCAGGTGCGCGTACTGGCACAGGCACGAGTGTGGGCCAATACATGTAAAGGTGTAAGCTAGGGCTGGGTGCAGGCTACCAACACAGGTGGAAGGTGGCGGTGCATGCATAGGCGCATGCCGGATCAGGCACATGCACAGGCACATGAGCAAGTACAGTCACATGGCATGCCCAGGAATAGACTTAAGTGCATGTGAGGGTGCAAAGGCTGGTGCAGAAACAAACGCATGAAAAAGCAGCCAAAAAGCAAGAGAAAGAACAAGGGCATGAGCAGGTAGCAAGTGCAGACGCAGCTTTAGACCCAAACAACAAGTGGCGACACAGGCACAAGTGCAATGCGCGAACGTAGGTGCAAGTACAGGTGCAAAATCAGGCACAAGGCGCATGCCCGGGGTGTGCGCCCAGGACTAGGTGGAGGCACAGGCCTAGGTGCATGCAGCAAGTGCAAGGCAAAAGAGTAGGTGCCACTACATGAATGGCACAAGTACACACCATGGGTGTAAAATGTAGACAAAGGCACAGAAAGCAGGGGGCAGGCACTTGCAAGTCCAGGAAAGTGATAATGTGCAAGAGACATGCACGTTTAAGCAAGGATGCAGTTGGAGGCATGATCACAAGAACAGATGCAGAGTGCAAGTCAGGTGCATCCACATGCACTGCAGCAAAAGCAGGAAAAAGTGGATATGTAGGTACAGGAAGAGGCACGGGGGCAGGGACACATAGAAGGCACATGCACAAGCGTAGGCGGAAGAGCACACAACAGCCGCACACATAGATGCAAGGAGTATAAAGCAGGCACAAAGCAAAGGAAGCTAAGACAGGCACTAAGCGTGGGAATGAGTGCATGTCAGAAAATTGCCGTAGATGCAGGATACATGCACAAGAGAAGGGCACAAGAGGCATGTGTATGTCAAGGATGCGTGAATGTATCTCCATCAGAGTACGGCACAAGGGCACATGATGATACTTGCTGTAGGCGTAGGTGCAAAGAATAGGTGCCAAGCAGTGGTACAAGGTGCAGGAGTAGACACAAGGTGATCCACATGTAAAGGTGTAAGCACACTCACAATAGCGGCTGCATGCATAGGCAGGGTTGCAAATGCAAGCGGAGGGAGCAGGCACATGCGCAAGGCAAAGTTGCATGCACGAGCGTAGATGCAAATAAAGGCTACACGTGTAAAAACAGGCACAGGTGGACATGCATGCCCATGGCTGACAAAAACAAAAATTCAAAAATTGGGACATGTTGGACCACACGTGCCAATGTGGAAATGCACACTCGCAAAGTTGAGGAACTCTTGTATGAATAAGACACAACAAATGATACCGTTAAGCTAAAAACCAAAACCAGTTGAGTCCTCCAATACAATCACCTCTAACTTCAATTGAGTTTGATGTTACCAAATGCTTCCATACTATTGTCTAGTTCAACTTGTACAGATCAATCACCAATAACATGTAAAGGTCATGGTGTGAACATTCTTATGATTTCTAGTTTGCAGAAGAAAGAAAAACCAAATAAGACACCTCACTTACAGCTTCAATCTTCATCGCTCGAAGGTTACATGTTACGTCCTAGAGATACATGAGTCATTGAATTCCGCGACATGACATTTGTACCATTGTATTGATGGAATACCGTCCATTAACCTCAACATTCTTACACCGCTCAGCCTGCAAAAATTTGCCACCTGCCCTAGTCTCCGGTGTTCTATTCCACACGGCTTTGAAAAACCTTGACCACTTTTTATAATGGTTCAAAGACTATTGCGAGCGTCTTTGATCTTTTGATAGTGTGTGGTTGACTTCTAATGGCACCAGAATTTTAGATAGTCACACCTCAATATTCTATAAACCCCCAAATTCTTGGCGGAGTTTCTTGAGGTGACCACTCATGACGCGACGTCAAACGCGTTGCTCGACATGAGCATCCAGGGTCCAACTTATACATCACTCTATTCCTCACTACTGTATACATGTGCTTGACAGCTCTGGAACCTCTCATTGAAATACAATTCTTGCTAGCTGCATGGTATCCAAGTGTCCCCACCCCTCGAATCGGCTTTTTCTTCGCATCTTATCCCTATGAACTATCCATGTTCTGTTAGGTGTCACATTTGGTATGAGATCCAAGAGTTGTAAGAGGTACATACGATGCGATTACTACATGGTAATAGCCTTCCAAAAGTCGTCAGTGCATCTTTACCATCCACAATATTGCACACTTTTTGATGACAACAATCGACATGGGGAGCACGTATGGCAACGGGAAATAGTACCTGGGAAAGACTCCAATGATGGATGATCAATAACACGCATGCAATGACACAATCAAGGTGAACCAGAAAACAATGTTTACAGTGAATGGCACAACTCGGATGACTCTGATAGCCAATCCAATGACGGATCCCTCAGGCTCGATGAACCCATCGTTTCCACTGTTGCACGTCATGACTACACTTGGCATGAGGGGAGACACCAGTCGACAGGCTTGCATCAACAAGGACATGTACCTTAATGTCCACATTCTCCAACAACTCACCATCACAAAGGTTAGAGCTTTAAATTGTGCACGCCCAGGAAATAGTGCTCACCGGGATACGAAATCATCTCTTGAGTGAACCCCGGACCAGGCCGGCACACTCAAAACCGTTTGATTTTGCAAATCCCGAAGTACCGGCGATCAGGATGTGGCTAGCGAGTTTGGATGTGTTTTTTGGTATGGCTAAGGTTAAAACAAACAGTAAGAAGAGTGACCTTCCAGCCTTGCTTTTTTTGGAATGCTGTTAAGCTGATGGTCCAATCTGAAGACAATCCAATGCCAGTATGAAATTGGCAAACCTAGATCAATGGCTCACACGACCGCAATGTTCCTGCCTCTGAAGTAGATGAATCTGACATGGGACAACTTCCTGACTCCACCAGAGATTTGGATGGATTGCATGTGTATCATACGCACCTCCTTTGGGGAAATAAATGACAAGTATTATGTACAAGACAAGCTTCAATTCTGGAGTCAATGGTCCAGCGTAATAGAGTATACAAGACGTTTTCACAAAAGTCGGCTCATTCATCACCAGAGATGACCTCGCCTTAGAGGAACTATTTTTCTATCACAACAAAAGCCTCGATCATGAGGTATAGTGAGCAATTGCAATATTTGACATGGAAGATGACCCACCATGAATGTTCAGAGTAGTTGATTGTATCGGCGGCACCGTCTACATCCCCCAGATGAAGGAACCCAACGGTTGGTGATCCTAAGGTCACAATGCATGTCATGGTAGGGAAAGATCTCATTCAACAGAGGCCTTGTTTCTGATGGGGATGAGCATCGTTGATCAATGTCATCGACGGACATCTTTGACTAGCAAGAAGCTGGCTCATATCTTGTGCGGCTGTCCTGAACGATAGCGAAATGCCTTGAAGGGGGTGGGAGATACCAGGAAGGAAAAAAGAGGAGTCAATAAACCGCAAAGGGCAGGAGTAGATGGTGAAAATTCTTTCCAATTTGAGAAATCTGAACCAACTGGTCACCCATCTCAACGGCTCACATGCCGTAGACAGTTTGCTTTTGGATTGCAAAGTTCAACGAGGGGTATGAGAATGATGAATCTGGGATACTCCTACGCGTATAGTTGAGGGGTTTTAAAATCTTCAAAACAGGACCTGCACTTCTAGATGGAGGAGCTTCTCATATGTGTTTAGTAACGACATGGTTCGGAAGCAAGGCTTGCATATTGAATCAATGGTGTTTAAAGGAGAAAATGTTGATGACTGTATTTACATCCATACAATTTGTGAATCAATCAAACTGAAATTGGATATCTACCCAACATCACGACCTTGAGGAATGACCTAATGAGTGACCATGAATTCATCTTTAATGGAGATGATTTGCATTGACTGTTACATACCACACGTACACGAGTCCCTAGTCTTCCTAAGTGGGAAATTCCTTTATTACACAAACAGCCCATCGCATCGCGAGGACCGCAATGTTCACTCCGTCGGCCAAGGGCAAACTGGCCTATTGCCCTACCCTTAGTGGATGTTTCCGAACCTTCCAACGGCTTCGACTACTCTCGTGAACCTACGAACGGAAGTGACACGGCCTTTTGGTCAACTTTGCGATGCATCAAGACAAATCCAAATTTACAAAGATGCATCTCGCATCTCCACCATCGATTCTCGAAGACCCGCGACTTCTCGGTGGACCTTCTCAAATCAAACCACTTACGAGGCGACTTTGCACGCGTCGCTCGACAATCATCCCAACCACCCCGACTATGCTTCATTCGTAACTTGACACTTGTATATATGTTGAATAAACTTGACACTTGTCATCAAAGTACAATGATCGCTAATTGTAAATTTCTCAAGTGTCGTGTTTCTCCTCATAGCCTCTATCTGTTTGCCATCTATGTTCTGTTTGGCGTAACACTTTGTATCAGAGCATGGCGGTGCTAGAGAGGAATTCGACTACATTACCCATCCAAGGACTACTTCGCACAGGTATTCAGCGCATCTTGCACGTCAAGACTTCGCAGACTTTGCGACTACAACGTGAGGCAAGCGAGTGCAACCGACGACCGACAACGAGTCTTCGGCGACAACTTCGACGATGGAGGAGCACAACGTGCCGATGCACGCGAACCGTGGAGTAGCAACAAATACTGGCATGGCAGGCTTTGCAACGGCTGGGACAACCCTTACGGCTTCGGCGACCAATCCGATCATGGACCCCACGGCGATGAACCAGCCGCCCCTACCAACAGCCTCGACAACGACAGCAGGGACGACAGGTGGCACTAGATGACAGGCATAGATCAACGAGGAACATGCGAACAGGATCTCCGCACTCAAGGGAAGAAAAAACCACGAGCTCCAACAACTCAGCTTTGTGATAGAGGCTCTTGGCAATGCAAGTGCACATGAAGCGGTGCTCGTTGAGAGAAAGTCTCAACTGCCGAGCGAACCCAAAATTCTCCCGGCTCCACCAGAATCGTTCGATTATACAAACTCAAAAGGACCAACGGTTTGGATGTGGCTACTGAGTTTGGAGGTGTACTTCACCGCTACTAGGGTCAACAACGACAAAAGGAAATTTGACCTCGCAACCGCGTTTTTGTGTGGCACGGTGTTGAGTTGGTGGTCAGATCTAAAGACCATCCAACAGCCGCAGGGGACCGGCAAAGCATCATCAATGACCCACGGCGCCTGTCTGACATCACAGACCACAGGCGTTCTACCCATGGAGCAGATCAACCCACAGTGGCAAGACGCGCTGACGCCACCAACCGACTGGAACGATTTTTTGTGCGTGATGCTCGCACGTTTTGGAAAACTACACGAGATGTTTGCATAGGGTTCTTGAGATCGCAAAGTCCGACGAGGGGTACGAGGATGACCAATCGGAAGTACTACTAGAAGTTCAGCCTCAAGGATGCAGGAGCCGCCGAACAGTACCGGCACTATTGGATAGAGGAGCTTCACACTGCTTTGTGAGCAATGACATGGTTTGCAAGCTGGGTTTGCAAAACAAACTAAGGGTGTTTGAAGGAAAAAACGTCGATGGGAGACAACACATACAGAGACTCCAAGAACCACTATGACTACAAGTGGAAGATCTTTGGGATGTAACGGTCTAGAGGTCTTGTCCAATGAGCGATCACAAAATTAGTCTCGGATGAGATTTCCTGTATCGGCACAAACCGCACGTCGACTGGAATAGCGGTGACGTCTACGTGGAGATTGACGGTGCCAAACGACAGCTTTTGCATGCGAGACAAAAGCTGACAATGGAAGCAGCAGAGGCGCAAGTAGCAGAGGAAGCCACGGAAGCCGAAAAGCGACAACCGGTGTAGCCAATACCGCTCAACGTGGCCAAACCCTATCTATAGCGAGGAGCTCGTGCGTGGCTCGTACATCTCGAGCAGATGGGAGGAGCAGAAGTGACAGTAGCTGACTCATCATCAGCCTCATTGGCCTTGACAAAGTTTGCGATGGTACCCGAAGAGTTCACACCCTTCATCTAAGACTTTGCAAACGTCTTCCCTAATGAACTCCCGAAGACCTTACCACCTTCACGAGACATCGACCATCACATTGAGCTACAACTGGGTAGCACAACTAGCGTCCGAGGGCCTTTCAGATGAGCAATCATAAGTAGAACGAGCCAAAACAACCGCTCGATGAGATACTCAGTCAGGTGTTCATCTGTCCATCCACGTCACCATACGTTGCACCAAGAAAACTAGTATGATATGGATGTGCGTGGGTTAACGGGCGTTGAATGATGCTACCATAAAGAACTGCTACCATCTTCCCCTAGCCGATGAACTTTCAACCAACTCCGAGGAGCTCGAATTTTCAACAAAATTGACTTACGTAGTAGATATCACCTAATACACGTGGCAAACGCTAATATCGAAAAGACGGTGTTCCAAAATCGCTACGGGAACCTTGAGTTCACGTTCATACCGAATGCCCCGGCGACGTTCATGGCGGCAATGAACAATGTTTTTTGGCTGTACCTTGACAATCTTGACGTGGTGTACCTCGACGGCATTCTGGTGTAGAGCTACACCCAGGACGAGCACTATGGACATCTTCGAAAAGATCTCGAGGTCTTACAAAGAGATGATTTTTTCGGAAAACTCTCGAAAAGCGACTTTGGTTTTCGTTTCATCGAGTTTTAGGGTCACGTCATCAATGGCGGACGGATCACCATGGATCCAAAAAAGTGGCAACACTCGCTGATTGGCCGAAATAAACCAATGTTTGAGAAATCAAGCTGTTTCTTGGATTTTGCAATGACTACCAGCGATTTGTACGAGACTATGCCCGAGTTTCAGCGCCTTTTTCAAACGTCACTCAAAAAGAGAACGATTGGCGGTTGGGGGATAGCAAACAAGAGGCGTTCACCGCTTTGCGGGAAGCCCTAAACTCGGCGCGAACCCTACAATTAGCCGATCCAACAGTCGACTACGTCATGGCTACGGATGCATCAGACTGAGCCATTGGCGCGATCCGCAAGATCATGGCAACGGCGAACAACCGGTTGCCTACATGTATCAGAAACTATGAGGATCGGAACTCAACAACGCAGTCCACAAAAAGGAGATGTTGGCGGTCGTGCAGGCGTTCAAGACATGGTGATGCTATTTGGAGTGTCGCCGATGCATCCTACTCACCGACCATTACGGGTTAAAACATTATAAGACGTAGCTGAATCTCAGCCAACGTCAAACCCGATGGATGGAGTTCCTTGAATCTGGGTTGAACTACGAATTTGAGGAGTGGCTCGGCAAAATCAATCCGCCAGAAGCACTCAACCGCCGGCCAGATTTTATGGCTGATGTGGCAACACTACAACTACAACGAGACCCATATCTCGAACGACAATTGGAACGAGGCTACGACCAGCATTTCGGTTATGATCAAACAAGATTCTGGTTTGACGCACCCTAGTGGCAACGTCATTTCACTCGCCAAGTGGTTGTTCCTCCGAAGGACGAACTCCGCCGAATCCTGCTTGAAGAATGCCACAACATCGGTCCAGGTGGACATTTTGGAGGGAACAAGACGCTAAAGAAACTGACGAAAAACTACTGTTGACACAAGATGGAATGTGACGTGGCCAACTTCTGCAAATAATTCGACACCTGTCAGTGACCAAAGTCTCATCGCACGAGGCTTCCAAAACTCCTATAGTCGCTTCCTGTTCCAACGCAACCTTGGGAAGACATCGCCATGGACTCCGTAATGGGATTACCAGTCACACTTGAGGGATATGATGATGCAATCCTCGTGGTTTTCAACAAGTTTTCCAAAATGTCCCACTTCATCTTGACAACGACCACTGTCACCTCCGAGGGAATAGCACAACTTTTTTTAAACAACATTGTACGGCTACACAACGTACCGAGAACCATCATGAGTAATAGAGAAGATCCATTCACCAGCCGTTTTTGGTGCGAACTGATCACTCGTTACGGCAGTAGAATAGAACTTTCAACGGTGTTTCATCCTCAAACCGATAGTCAAACTGAGCGGACAAATCAGGTGCTCGAAGAACATCTCTGAACACTATGCCAACCTCATGGGACGGTTTGGGCGCAAAAACTCTGACCGCCAAAATCGCATCTAATTTGGTAGTTTCTACTGCAACAGGTAAAACCCCATTTGAAGTAGTGTATGGAAAACTTCAAGCCACTCCAGCCGGACTACAAATCCGCAGCAACATTCCCGCGGTTGACGTTCAATGCCAAGACTTGACCATTGTGTGGGAGGAAACATGTCAAACCCCTCGCCAAGACACAACCAGCGATGAAGTGAGCAGCTGACCGACATCGCAGAGATGACATCTTTACCGCTGGTGACGATTTATTTATTCATTTGTTTTTGGTTTTTAACATGGTCCAGGCAGAAAATCCCTCGCATCGGGCTCCCTTCCGGAAGCTGCTACCTTGGTGATGAATTCATCCTTTGCTTGGCGAACATCAAACTCTGCGCATTCGAGTGTTCCAAGCTCAAACCCTTATGCCTGAGACCGTTCGAGACCTAGCGCATGAAAACCACTGTGGTTGCGCGACTCAAACTCCTTGACACTATGGAAGTTCATCCAGGGATCCATGTCAGCAGGCTTAAGTACTACCGAGACCCAGGAGAGAACATCCTTGGCAGAGATGTCCCTCCTCTAAGGGTGCACACCAGATCCAATTCGCGGATCTGAAGAGATCTGGATTTGAGGATCGGATCGAAATGCTAGATCCGGATCCGCGGATCCGGATCTAGATCCGCGGATCTTTGGGGATCCCCGGATCTGTGCCGAATCCATATGTAGTCAATTGCATGTTCCACATGGCAACATTCAGACATTTTCCCCGAATACCTTTCCTACAATTCACTCCATTTCGTATGCTTAGGTGTCATGGGCACATCAGCAATCTCTGTGATATCATAACACTGTTGACTTAACATCATGGCAGCCCACTATTCATGCTTTGGTGTCATGTGCACATTGCACATTCCTGCAAAACTTCGTATACATTTGACACTTTGTAGGTGGAGACCAGCTGCAGTGGATTCCCCACCGGTAGAAGCACCAGCTGACAATGTTGCAGCTGCTGTTGCCACTTCAGCCATCCGCTGCTCCTCCACCTTTGCAAAACATGGCTGGAGCAACTGTAAGACTTTGATGTGGAGCTCGGTTGCAGAGGAGATGCCCATGAGCTTGTGGGTGCGCTCATGAAACCGTAGCCAAAAGCGGGGATCAGCTGCGGTGGCAAGCACATGCCGCTGACTCAGGAGGCGTGCATACCTCTGCAGCTTGCTCTGTACGTTGCTTAGACCTTTCTGGATGTCCAGAAGCAGCTGCTCTCTTGCGTTCAACCTGCCGGCCGCGCCCCTCCTCCTGCTCTTTTCCTTGGCAGCAAGAGCTTCCACCTGCCAGCCATGCAACTTTTCCAGCATCGTCTCAAAGAACGGGATGACCAGGTTCAACGTTGGGTTCTTGGAGCCGCTGACATCATCTGTGTAGGCCTTGAATGGGCTCCAGATGACAGTCAGCAACACAATGAGGGTCCACTCATCGAAAGTGGGCTTCAGCTGCTCTGCGTCCCGGCCATACCCATCCAGCCATGCCGGTATGATGGGCTTCAAGTTCAGCACTCGCGCTTCATGTCTAGCGTCGAGTTCCACCGAGTCTCTGTATCAAGATGTAGAGACTCGTAGTTGATGCCGGCAGCTGTGGCCGTGTTGATGAGGCTATGCTCACGTGGTGTGGAGCGTGTTGCAAACACAGCTATGGCCCTCGCCTTCCCAATGATGTCACCCACAGCCTGAATCTTCATCAAGTCGTTCACAACAAGGTTCATGATGTGTCCGAGGCATCGGATGTGCCCCTCCTTCTCTAAAGAGCAGTCAAAGGGAATGATGTGGTTATCGATCATGGAGTTGTTTGTACTTTCATTGTCCACAGTCAAGCAGAAAACTTTGTCCCACACACCCCACGACTTGAGAGTAGTGGAGAAGACTTCAAACAGGTTTACAGCAGTGGGAGCTTCTGGAACAGAGGGGAAGGACATAGCCATGGTTTTCAGCTTCCAGTCATCGATCCAATGGGCGGTCACGCCCAGATGCTTCATATGATTCTTGCCCTTCCAGCCATCAGTTGTGAAGCTGATGGCACTTGTAACCTCTGCGAGCATGGTCTTGATGCGGGCCCAGAAAGCTATTGCAGCGATGGCGATGTGCCACGAGATGGTCATGCGCCCGGGTAGAGTCGCCGCAAGGTTGGCATGCCAGAATTCCTGCTACAGCCACATGGAACCATCTCCATGGCAAGAAAGGAGATGGTTTTGTCGATGACGTGCTTCCAGATGCATGTCTGGAAGTAGTGCTTATTGAAGACTGCACCACTGCTGCAACGCCGTGCGCAATCACTGTGTTTTCTGGGTTGGTGTTGGTGTCCTCGATCACCACTGCCATGACGTTGGCAGTTGCCTTCTTCAGCGTGAGCAAGGCTACTTCCTCCTTCAACTTCTTCTATGATGCATTGTGGGACAAGCGCATGTGCTTCCACATGTTGTTAGTGCAGCCATCCTTGCAGAAAAAGTTGGCAGGACACAAGTTGCACTTTGCTCTCGGGTCGTCGACAAGCTGGTCAGCCATCCAGGTAAACGCGGTCCAGATGACACTAGGGTCTTCACGTTTGTGCTTCTGTGAGGGCTCTTCCTTCTTTTCGTCATCATCGTCGCTTTCATCCAGCGGGTCCTTAGCAGGGTCAGCCATGGTGCTGGCCCGATGGTTTTCGCTGCCGGAAATGGCTAAGGCATCAAAGCCGACACAGAACAGGGGGACGTCTCGAGACAGGAGACGTCCGCCTGCCTGTGAGTCGAGACAGAAAGCGAGGGGACAACTCGACGGAGGTGGAGACTCCGACGCGAAGTCTTGCATCGTGTAATACTGAGCCAAGACACAAAAATGAAGAAAAGACCCTCCAAACCCAATTCCCAATGTTCGACGTGGCGTCTGTTTGTGAATAATGTGGCAAAGTTTAGTGTTCTGCACACTATACAAACTTCCATCGTTTGTATTGTAAGCTTGTATATTCAATATGTGCTCCACAACACTGTCTGATGCCAAAATTTTGACTAAAACAAGGTTTCCAACATGCGACTTGTACACAAATGAGGGATTCCTGAAACTATGATGCCGGGTTACTTTTGAATCCCACAATAAACCGAATGGAATACTAGGTTTACCCCTGAAACTGTCACAATGTCTAACATACAGCGCAACATGACGCACATCATGTGCTTCATGGCGGCACTCTGACAACGTCAGAGCCCCGCCTGTGCTGCACATGCGGTGGCTTGTCATTGCGCCGGCATTGCTCGCTGACGAGGCGGCGTACTCGTTAGACATTCCTCCCGAGGTTTGTGCATACAAACCAGGGATTAGGAGCATGATGAGTGCTGAAGTACAACATACAGGTGGCAAGAATAGCATGTAGTGCATGTAGTACAAATGTGCACATGTGTGCACCTTTGTATGAGGTGGCAGAAAGGACATGCCTCGGCAAGCCGTTGAACGACTCTGGTATAAGCACCCTGCGAAGACATGGTGTTCCATGACTGGTCCGCTTGTGGATTCCAGCGAGGGATAGGATTTATCGCTTTAAAGTTTTGAAGTGTTGGGTGGTGAACGGGGTCTCTGGTTGCATTTTCGCCCACCCTCCCTCCCACCCCCCGCCCCTACCCCGGGCCGCGAGATCCACGACTCCTGGATCAGATCGCCAATCTGGATCCGGATCCGTGGATCCGGATCCCGATCCAAAATTCCGGATTTGGATTTGTGGATCGTGGACTGGGAGTGCACCCTTACCCTCCTCCGCCTCCCGTTCAAGTGGACGAAAACACGGAGTACGTTATCGAGGACATCCTCAGCCATTGACGACGAGGCAAGACAACAGAATATCTCGTCAAGTGGCACGGCTACGGTGCTGCGCACAATAGCTGGGAACCCAACGACAACCTCCAAGACGTCGATCATCTCATCGACGGCTTCTACCGCTTTCTCCGGGCCACATTCGCACGCGGGCCGGGACGTCGCGCATAAAAGGGGGGATGGGGGGGAGTGTTCCGTACCAGACGTACACCAGTCCCTAACATTCTCGAGTGGGTGTTTTTGTTAATACACGAACAGCCCATCGCGTCGCGGGGACCGCGATATTCACTCCGACAGTCGAGGGCAAACTGGCCAACTGCCCCGTCCTCCGTGGATGTTTGCAAACCTTTCGACAGCTTCGACCACTCTTAGGAACCCACAAACAGAAGTGACGTGACCATTCGGTCGATTTCGCCACACATCGAGACCAATCCAGATTTATAAAGATGCATCTCGCATCTCCACCATCAATTCTCGAAGACCTGCGACTTATCGGCAGAACGGCCACTGTTACGACTGGATGACAACTGCTGCTAACCTGATCCACACGTCTTATTCTTCTTCTTCCCTTGGGCGGCTGCTGCAACGCCTTGTGTCTGCGTGGGTGTAGACGGGGTTGAAGAGGAAGAGAAAGATAAGGAAATAATGGAGGAGGAAGAGGGAGACTGTAGGAGGGAAGATGGTGGTGATGCGATGGCTGCTCGAGCGAGGGAAGTCTCCTGATGGGCTACGGCTGCCTCGCGGGCTGAGGTCACCTGAAGGAAGAGCTGATGCGCCCAAGGAAGCAGCTGCAAAGTGGCTGAGAAGGGCTTGAGGACAGCGTCGCTGTACCGTGTGAAGATGTCGGTGTACTCGAGGCGAGCTCCGAGCATAATCGTACGAAGCGCCCACAGCTGTGTGCCTCCTGAGGTCCCCAAGCGCGTGTAGATGCGCATGGCGCGTCGCCAGTAATCCACTGCAGGCTCCGCAGGCCCCTGACGGAGCGAATGGAAAGCACAAATGTGTGATGCATGAGTGGCGTGAGTCTCTACGGCTAGCAGGGATAAGGCCAGATCCCAACCTCCACGGGGATCGACGCCGGTGCTTGTGCCGGCCTCACCAAGGAAGGGGTGGAAGTCGACAACAGTCTCGCGTGGCATGGCGTAGAGGAGTCCGCGCATGGCCCGGGCTGCAGTCAGTACCTGTGCTGGGTCTGTAGGCTGGTACGGGCTGTGGTAGTAAGGCCACACTCCATCAGAAGTAGCCCACACCTGAAACAGGATCTCCTAGCAATCGAAGCCATCCTCACTGATGTACTGTGGAGGTGGTGTCTCAAAATCCTTGGGCTGCCGCTCCGTGGGGATAGCAACCACAGGCTGAGAAGCACGAGAGACGGGAAAGACTCCTGGAAGAGGATGGTCACCGGGGTAGTCAGGTGACAATCGTACCAGGGAAAACGGAGGAGATCAGGTGCCCGTCTGCAGCTGACGGAGGCGCTCTTGAAAAGCTCGAATCTCTCAAGCCGGGCAATCATCCGTAACGCCTGGCATGAGTGGCTCATCATCCAGGAGGTCAGCAGGTGGTGGGACAGGTGGAGCGCCAGTCACGGGTGCCTGAGCCGACTGCTGGGTAGAGAACGCGATGCCGGCAACTCCCTTAGAAACACGCTGAGGAGCTGTGGAGTGAGCACGCAGAAGCTCAGTCAGCTTGCGGATAGCGTCAGTCTGCTCTCTCTGGAGGCGACGCATCTCATCCTGCTGGCTTTGCAGGTCCTCAATGGCCTGCGAGCGTGGACTCAGTGCACCAGACGAAGAGGAGGAGGGGTCGCTTGGTCCCTTCTCCTTGTTGTCGGACAGGCTCATGTCGCCGCTCAGTATGGGGCGACAGGTCAATTTTGTAGGATTTCAAAACCGTTAGCGTTTCTCGAGGAGTTGAGACGCTGGAAACTTTTGACTGTCCGGGCAAAAAACTGGCCAAGTATGGTGATGACGGCCACAACTTTGGCTAAGTGCTGAAATTCAAGAATTTCGGCACTAATAATTCAAGGTTGTCCAAATCAAGCAAAATTTGGACCACAGAGGCTCCTGAATGTGCTGAACATTATGGTGAAATTTTCGGTCGCAAAAAGTTGGAAAAAGTGGCAAAACGTCACTTTTCCCTGTTCTGCCCAAAATTCAGCAGAAAACAAATCTGTGTTGCACTTCAGTCTTTGATGGTGGCGACAGAGCATGAAACTGAGCGTGAATAATAGCTCTGGAGAGCTTGAGAGAATACTTTCCAACGCACCCTCAAACGCCGAAAACGGCATTCATTTGAAGCCAAGGCAAGCTCGTGCCGACGGGGAGGTGGTGGCTGACGCGATTTTCGTCCGCGGCTCCTCCACGTCCGCGCGGCTTCTAGGAAGTTGCACGGACAGGGGCAGCGGTGGCACACGCTGCTGTTGTTGCTGCTGCTGCTGCTGCCGTTGATCTTGACGGCAATGGCCTCAAGCCATTTTGGCGGCTACTGTTGCTGATATTTCTGATGCCGCCGCCGATGTTGTTGCTGCTGCTGCTGCTGTGGTCAAAACTGCCAGCACTGTTGCTGTGCCGCTGGACAGCTGCTATGGCGCTGCTGCGCTGACATGCTGCTACACTACTGCACCCCTCCTGCACGACTCCTCTGTCGCGCAAGTGTTGCGGCCTACGCCTTGCAATGGCGCAGGTTGGTGGGTCCTCCCACGACCTGTCGTTGCTGCTGTATGCTGTTGCCGTTGTTGTTGCTCACTGCTGCTGCGATTGTTGCATCTCTGCTGTGCAGCACAACAAGCTCTGGCTTGTTGCTCTGATACCAAGAGAAGTTTCCTAGAACCTTCCTAACCACTTGCCGTGACACTAGGCGTCAGCGCTAGTTCAGCGTGTGACATCAGTCACAAGTTAGAGACAAAACTGCAAGGGTCTGGGTTGGGACACGAACCGAGTGTCAGGAAACTCAAACTGAATATAATTGCAGAGAGAAATAACAAATGAGAGGTCCAAGACATAAATACCTGCCGCGGCGCACGGCGGGTGTCGCACGCGGCAGTCCAAGAGTTGTCCTAAAAACCGGCCCAAAACCACTATTTTGGCCGTAACTCTGCGCACACATGTCAGAATGCTACGCCGTCTAAACCTAGACATCCAAGATCAAGAGACGGACGCTATGAATGGTCACATGCATGCATCCATTATCAGACGGTGGAGATACAGTGCAAAAACATGCAAATAGGGCTCATGGGCAGTCCGCCGAAAGACGCCTGCAAGCTGTAGAGAAGACAACAGAGAGTCCCGGCAGCATGTGGGGCTCTGGAACGGTAGTCGGCCAGCTCCAAGCCGGTAGTCCGTCGCCAGTCGTCGCGCCGATGTCACCAGGGCCCGCCTGAGGGATCAGCACAAATATGGACACAGCCGAGTGGTCACAGTAAACTGTACAAGAACGTAAAAAATCACAACATTTATCAAATCAGACCACTCACGAGGTGACTTCGCACGCGTCGCACGACAATCGACCCATTGACCTCGACTATGCTTCATTGTAACTCGACACTTGTGTACATATGTTCGATCACTTCGATACTTGTCATTGAAGTACACTTACCACTATTCATAAAATTTCCATGTGTCCCAAATTCAAAATCATGTTTTGCCTCGCAATTTGTACTTGTTCACCATCTACGCTCTGTTTGGCGTAACACTGACACAATTGGTATGTAGAATGGAGAAGTGGCACACTGTATGTAGTAAGTCAAGGTAAGAATCTACAAATACCTTTGATTGATAGAAAAACTATGTAATGGTGATTACGAGAAGGAACGTGAGTGAAAAAGTAGAGGAAGTTGCAGATTTAAGAAAAAATGCATGAACTAGGTATTGCTTGCGTGGCCAAGTGGTACCTAGGAAATAAATAACAGGTTTTAATAATCAACATGGATTCTGGAGAATCAGAAGAGACCACATGAGTAGAAACGACCACACTTGACTCATACATGAATTCATTTCCTTAAGTGTGCATGTGTCAAATTGGTGAATGGATGAGATTTATGATGTTTATCGCGATGAAATTTCGATCATGTGTAGAAATGTTTTGCATAAGATGTACTATTGTTGTTCTTGTGAACCTTTTTGGCTGATCTTCTCGATGTGCTTTGTCTATGTTGGGTATGAGAAGGGCATCATCTGATGAAAATGGCTTCATGGAGCTCGTTCGGCTTCTGTCTCGTCGCCTTGAACTTCACTCTAAGCTCTGCTGGCCATTGCGGCCGTCACCTTGAGGTGGAAAGAGCATCTTCCAGCAGTGCCTCAACCTTCTCCACGTAGGTGGAATCGTTGTACTCGCACGCCACTCCCATTCGCTCCAAACTCCACGAGCCCTGGGAGATCGTAGCGAATGAGGGCTCTTGTCCCTGAAGGCACTGGCGGTACAGTGCTAATCTATATCCATGGAGAATATCTTGAAGCGAACCCTTCTCACAATATTTACACATTGCTCCATATTGGAAGTCTTTGAACGTTATACCATTCCGCACAAGTGAGTTAAGTTTGCAGCAGCACGTTCTGCTTCTTGCGAGTTCGCTACCTTTTCACCACTTGAATGTCTCCTTAGATCGACGACCTTCCAAACCGTCTTTGTCGAACTTCCGCTCAAGGAGGAGGTCAAG
>SZWC01007340.1:9353-21397 GCA_023375785.1 Penium margaritaceum | reverse complement strand
TGTTTTGGCCATAATTCTGCGCACAAGCGTCCAAACGGAGCGCCGTCTGATCCTACGGATGCACGACGAAAAGACAGACACAACGACTGGTCACACGCCTACGTCCGGGAACAGCCGGAGAGTGTAAGAAAACAAACATGTAAATCAGCCTGGCAGGGCTGTCCATCGAGAAAATCCTGAAGACCTCCAAACGTAGTCCGTGGGCTATGGGAGCCCTCTGGTACACTGGGTAGGCTGCCAGGCTGCCTCCAGCGGATGGAGCATCACCTCAGGGAACTCTGTCTCCAGCTGGGTCCGCCTCAAGGATCTGCACAAGCATGGACACGGCCGAGTGGTCACAACCAACTGTACAATTGTGTATGACTGACAACATCACAACAAACTCTAGGCAGCAAGTTTGGGCAACAGTGTTGTTGATGCAGCATGCGGGCTTCCACGCTCGTTGCTTAGTATGCTGGCCCCTCAGTCTGCCACTCTACAGTCTCAGTCTGGGTGCTCTGGGTTTGTTACTCATAAACGCGCGCGCCAGTGTTAACCCCAAAAAGCAGCTGAAAACAGAAAGTACCTGATTAGGAGTGAAGAATAAGCAACAATGGGAGACCCCTCCAAGTTCTTGCTCCCCCTCCCCCCAGCTCTGTAGAGCTTGTTACTCAGCTAACCAGCCAATCAGAAGATAGTCCTAGACCTGTTTTCTGGCAGGCAGGGTTTTCTCGGTGAACCCTGCCAGATGGCCGACCGCCCAAAACCCGGGCGTCGTCCATTTTGTGTGAAAACTGGACGATACCATAATACCGACACTGCAAACGTAGTTGTGCGGTCAGAAACAGCTGAAAAACAGTAGCGAAGAGTTATGACTGATTGAACCTAGGCAGTGCCTACGCTAGTCCATGATGCCAAACAGTGCCATGCAACATGAGACATGGACCCTAAGCAGATCATGACGCTGCAGACGGAATGGTACACTGCGATCCAGCGTTGGACACATGCAGACAACATCTGCGGTGCCAGTGACCTCCGGCGGTCCAATCGTCGAGGAGGTCTACCGATGGGGCTGAGCACATTGTCCCAGGGAGGCTCTAGCGAACTGCGTGTAGGCCTCAGCGTGCGTCGGCTCCACCGAGCGACACTCTAGCAACGTCGAGTCTAGCCATCAGTCATCGGCACGTCGATGTACACAAGCCGGGAGGACACAACAGGGCATAGTGAGAGATGCAAGAAAATCAACACTCCTCCATGCAGCGTGTGACACCCGCCGTGTGCCGCGGCAGGTATTTATGCCTTGGACCTGTCATTTGTCATTTCTCTCTGCATATGCTTTATTGAAGCATTCTGACACTGTATCTTGTGTCTCCTAGCCAAACCCTTGCCGTCGTGTGTACGACCTGTGACTGTCGTCACCGTCTGACCAGGCACTGACGCCCGGTCAGCGGCTGTGTTGCTAAGAAGCTTCTACGCACTTTCTCTTGGTATCAGAGCAGTGAGACAGTTCTCACTGAGCTGCGCAGAAGAGACGCAGCAGAGCAGCAGCAGTGAGAGTCACCGCTGCAGCAGAGTTTTCTGGGATCCGTTGGAGACGGCCGGTCGCCGTCAACATACTCCACCGACCATGTGAGACCGCAGCTGCAGAGGCAGCAGCAGCGGTGTCTACCGCCACGCAGAGGTGTGTGGCGGCTGCGGTGCGTGCAGCCGTCCTCCCACAGCCGCAGCAGCAGAGCAGCAGCAGCAGAGGCGGCGGCGGCAGCAGCGCAGCAACAACGCAGCAGCAGCGGACGTAGCGGTAGCGAGGCAGCAGCGGCGGCAACAGTAGCGCAGCAGCAGTGTCGGCAGCAGCAGTGCAGCAACGGCAGCGGCATAGCAGCAGCAGCGGCAGTTGCGGCGGCAGCAGCAGCGCAGCAGTGGTAGCAGCAGCAGCGCGCGGCGGCGGCAGCCAGCAACAGCGCGCGGCGGCTGCAGCCAGCAGCAGCTGCAGCGCGCAGCAGGAGCAGCAACAGCGCAGTAGCAGCAGCAGCAGCGCAGCCGCTGCTGCCACCGCTGCACACGCAGGTACGCAGCTGCTGCTGCAGCTGACAGCACAGCTGCAGCAGCAGCTGGGTGGAAGCTGCTGCGCAGCTTCCGCGGAGCTGTCGCGCGCCACCGCGAAGCGGCTCCACACGCGGCAGAACCGTGACAACAAAAAAAAGAAAACGAGGGGAAAAGCTGATGTCAGCATTGTTGATTGCTGACGTCATCAGGTCGTGCTGACGTCAGCAACCACTTGCTGACGTCAGCATTACACTTAGCCAAATTCTCACCCGGAAAGTCAAAAGTTGCCAGAGTTTCAACTCCCCGAGAAACGCAGACGGTTTTGAAATCCGGCAAAGTTGAGCTGTCGTCCCATAGTGAGGGGCGACATGAGTTCGCCTGACGACAAGGATAAGGGACCAGGTGATCCCTCCTCCTCCTCTTCAGAGGTATTGATTCCTCGCTCGCAGGCCATTGCGGACCTGCGTAGCCAGCAGGAGGAGATGCGTCGTCTGTAGCGAGAGCAAACTAACGCGATCTGCACGCTGACTGAGCTCCTACGTGCTCAGTCCACGGCTCCTTCGCGGATTTCTGAGGGAGCTGCCGGCGTTTCGGCCTCCACCCAGCACTCGGCCCAGTTGCCCGTGACAGGTGCTCCGCCTGCTTGACCTCGTGGTGTGGTTTCTCCACCACCTGCGGACCTCCTTGATGACGAGCCATTCATGCCAAGCTTCGAGGATGACTCCCAAGAGCGGGAGATTTGTCTTCTATAGGAGCGCCTCCGACAGCTGCAGACGGGTATCCGACCTCCACCCGTGTCCCCGATACGACCGTCACCTGACTTCCCCGGTGATCACCCCCTTCCAGGAGTTTTCCCCGTCTCTCGCCCTCCTTAGCCTGCGGTTGCTCTCCCCACGGAGCGACAGCCAAAGGACTTTGAGGCACCACCTCCACGGTACATCAGCGAGGATGGATTTGACTGATGGGAGATCCTGTTTCAGGTGTGGGCCACTTCCGAGGGAGTGTGGCCTTACTACCACAGCCCATACCAGTCTACAGATCCAGCACATGTGCTGACAGCAGCCCGGGCCATGCGAGGACATCTCTACGCCATGCCACGCGAGACTGTCGTCGACTTCCGCCTCTTCCTCGGCGAGGCTGGCACAGGCACCGGAGCTGATCCTCGTGGAAGCTGGGATCTGGCGTTGTTCCTACTGGCCGCAGAGACGCACGCTACGCATGCGTCACACATTCATGCTTTCCACTCGCTCCGTCAGGGACCAGCGGAGCCTGCGGCAGATTAATGGCGACGCGCCGTGCGTATTTACACGCGTCTGGGGACCTCAGGGGGCACACAGCTGTGGGCACTTCGGACGATCATGCTCGGAGTTCGCCTCGAGTACACCGACATCTTCACACGCTACAGCGACGCTGCTCTCGAGCCTTTCTCAGCCACCCTACAGCTGCTCCCTAGGACCCATCAGCTTTTCCTCCAGGTGACGTCGACCCGCGAGGCAGCAGTAGCACATCAGGAGACTTCCCTCGCTGCAGCAGTCCTCGCCTCACCTCCATCTTCCCTCCTGCAGTCACCCTCATCTACCTCCATCACGACCTAATCTTCCTCCTCCTCTTCGACCCCGTCTACACCCACGCAGACGCAGGGCGTTGCAGCAGCTGCCCAGGGGAAGAAGAAGAATAGGAAGCGCGGATCGGGTCAGCAGCAGCCGTCGTCCAGTGGTAGTAGTGGCCGTTCCGTGCACTACTACAATTGTGGAGGTGCCCATCGCTACACCGAGTGCCAACAGCCGCTTGACTGGGAGCGCATCACTCGCGGACTTCAGGCTGCTCATGCTGCCCGCACCGCGCCCGGCACATCGCGCACACACTCCTCTAGACGCGCGACGACCACGACTGCAGCTGTTCCTATGTCCCCACCAGCGAGCAGCAGTGCTCCAGACCCACGTGACCGCACCATCGCCGAGCTTCGTCATCTTCTGGCACTTCGCTTTCAGGGAGGTGCGAGTGTGTTGTCATCGTCGAGTGGGTCACAGACTGCTTGTTCGTCCGTCCTTGTGACTCGTGATGACGCGTGTGGGGGCGCACAGTCGGCATGTGATGATGATGGGCCTGATTACACTGACTGGATTCATGAGTCTCACCTTCGTGATGTACGTCGTTCCTTCCCACTGACGGCTCAGCGTCCCTCTGATGCCGAGTGTTCCATTGCTTGTTGTACAGTGACGTCCACCAGTCGTGACTCCGGTGGCACTTGGATCATCGATTCCGGTGCCACCCACCACATGACGTGTCGTCGGAGTAACTTTGTGGTACTTGGTCCTGTCACGACTGTCCGTTCTGTCCGTATAGGCTCTGGTCAGTCCTTACCGGTCCGTAATGTTGGGGTTGTATGCTTTGATGGTCTGTCTGGCCCGCTCTATCTCTCTGACGTGCTGTTTGTGCCTGATCTTGAGCTCAGTCTGTTGTCTATGTGTGCCTGCACTCTAATGGATCTCTCCGTTGAACACACCGCTGATTCAGCGACGGTGACTGCTCTTGACACCCGTAGCATTGTCCTGCGTGCTTCAGTCGTAGATGATTTGTACCGCATTGCTCGGCCATCCTCCCAAAGCTCTCCCCTTTCCTCTGGTCGTGTTTTTGTCACTGGTGTTCTATCCCCAAAACACCAGAGGTTGCTTCACTGACGTCTGTGTCATGTGGGCTCCGACACTATGTTGAAGCTCATAAAGACACAGCCCGCTCTTGGCCTTGATGTGGCTTCTTTCAAGAAGCCACCCAAGACCGACTGCCTTTCTTATGCTCAGGGAAAGATGCACCGGTGCACTTACCCTGATTCGCGTTCACGAGCGCTGAGGCCACTCAAGTTAGTCCACTCGGACCTGCTTGGTCCTCTCCCGGTCGAGTCCCTGTCCGAGAGGGGCCGGTATGTTCTGACGCTGACTGATGACTTCACCCGGATGCGGTGGGTCTATAGTCTGCGTCAGAAGAGCGACGCCGCCCTTGCGGTTCGGCACTGGCTCGTGATGGCTGAGCGCCAGTCTCGCCACACGCTACATACATTTCGCTCGGATCGCGGCGGCGAGTTCCTCGGTGAGATGGACTCCTTCTTTGCTGAGCACGGCATTTTTCACCAGGTCTCCGCTCCTGCTACTCCACAGTAGAACGGTGTCTCTGAGCACTGGAACCGCACCATGGACGATGCGGTCCGCGCCATGCGGTCTGAGTGCGGTCTCCCGGAGTCCTTCGCCTTCGCGGACTCTGCCTACATGACGTGGGTCTGGAACCGCCTCCCGAATGGTCCGCTTCCGGATCATGTTACACCGTACGAGCTCTGGTTTGACCACCGTGCTGATCTTCGTCTCGCACGCGTCTTGGGTTCCCTAGCCTCCGTGTGGTACACCGAGGACCAGCAGGGATCCAAGGTCTCCCCTCGGGGTTGCTTGTGTGCCTTCATCGGCATCTCCCCGTGGTCGAAGGCCTGGCGCTTTTGGGACCCCACTCGCCGTCGTGTCATTGAGTCCCGTGACGCGCTTTTTTTTTAGTCTCTCACATACCGTGATCTGACTTCGATCACAACCCTTTTTGCAGCTCATGTCCCTTCCTGTGAGGGTCCTCGGCGGATGGGGGAGACTTCTCCGCCAGCGACCATGTCTTGTGAGGCTGATGTGTCCGCTCGAGTCCCCTCTCGATCTCCAGCACTTGATGATCCGGCTATCATTGCCATTGGTCCAGAGATCCCGCCTGTTGAGCCTGTTTCACACCCCACAGGTATTGCTGCTCGCACGCCTCCTCCTGCATCACCACCTGTGTCCACTGGCACCCCTGCTCCGGCGTCTGACTCAGTCCAGCCCACTCCTGTCCCTACGTCGGCTGACACTCCTCTCTTAGTGTCCGGGCCAGCCTTGCCCGCTGTCACCCCCAGCTCAGTTTCCCCCACACACACTTCACCTCGCACGGCATCTCCGGCTGCCTCGTCTCAGCCCTCACCAGCTGTGGTCGTACCTGTCCCTGTGGTCGTACCTGTTCCTGAGCCTGAGGTGCGCCCCTCAACCTCTGGTTACTCCCGTGAGCTCGGTGGTCGCCTTCGACCACTAGATTCCGGAGCTCAGCGAGCGTCGGGTCCCGGACCCAGGCGTTCCTCTCGCAGCATCGCGAGCGGTGATCCAGGCACGAAGGCTTTAGGCCTGAGTGTCCGCACTGAGCTTTCAGAGGTACACCTAGCGTGCCCCTTAGGGCACGACCTGGTCACTCGCGAGTTCCATATCGCCAGTGACGCAGCAGCTGATCTCGCGGCCGTCAAGCCTGACACTGAGGCGTGTGCACTTGGCGCACGACCCGGGCACATTGAGGGAGGCTTTCACATCGCAGAATGCTGATGCCTAGCGAGGGGCTTGCAAGGATGGGCTTTGCGCTATCCGAGAGCACAGAGTCTACGAGCTGGTCGACCTTCCCCCTGGGAGGAAGGCGATTCAGGTCAAGTGGGTCTTTCGCAAGAAAGTGCAGCCGGATGGCTCACTGGAATGCTACAAGGCCCGCTTGGTCGTCAAGGGGTTCTCTCAGATTGAGGGAGTTGATTACACTGACACCTTTGCCCCTGTCGGCCGCATGACCTCAGCTCGAGCCCTGTTTGGCGTAGTGGCTCAGCATGACTGGGAACTACACCAGATGGATGTGAACAACGCGTTCCTCCATGGCTCTTTGGATGAGGAGATCTACGTGGCTCAGCCACCAGGCTTTGAGGACGGTGACAAGGTCTGGTGCTTGCGCAAGTCCTTGTATCGCCTCAAGCAGTCTCCACGATTTTGGAACCGGGAGATCACTGGCACCTTGACTCGCGCAGGATACGTACAAAGCGAGGCAGACCCCTCACTCTTCATCCTACCGATACCCGAGCGGTTCACCGCCATCCTGGTCTATGTTGATGACCTTCTGATTGCGTCTCCATCCCTGGAGGCCGTGAAGGAGGCCAAGGCTGTCCTGCAGACCGCCTACAGGATGAAGGACCTCGGTCTTGCATCGGTGTTTCTTGGTATGGAGATCGTGCGAGATCGCAGACATCGGACACTGTTGCTGCATCAGGCCCGATACGCACGAGTCGTGGGGGGGTGCTTAAGCGATCTCCTTGGTGCAGTGCCCACTGCTTCCACACCCCTCACATCTGACGGGCAGGATGCCCTGAAGGTGGATGACCCTACACAGCTGGGGGAGACAGTGGACGTGACCTTGTACCTCCGTCTTATCGGATCTCTGATGTACCTGGCCACTACCACGTGTCCCGACATCGCGTTCGCCGTCAGCCTCCTCGCTCAGTTCTCGCAGGCTCAACGTGCGAGAGCTCTTCACGTGGCTGTGCAAGTGGTATGGTACGTGGTCTCCACTCCGTATCTCGGACTCTGCTTTCGTCGGCAGTGTTCGGTGGTCCTTGACGGCTACACTGACAGCGACTCGGCTTGGAGCCCTGACGGGCGCAGTTGCACTGGCTACGTGTTTCTGCTCGGTGGTACCGCTTTGTCTTGGCGAAGCGGGAAGCAGGGCTGCATTGCACGTAGCTCGTCGGAGGCAGAGTATGTGGCTTTGGGGACAGGGGCTGCTGAGGCAGTTTGGCTGCAGCGCTTGTTTCTTGAGCTTGGGCAGTCAGTACCCGCCATTGTGCTGCGTTGCGACAACCAGAGTGCTCTCGCCATTGCGGAGAACTCTGGTGTTTTTCATGCTTGCACAAAGCAAATTGCGATTGAGCATCACTTCGTTCGTGATTTGGTGGAGCGATGCGTGATCTCCATCATGTGGGTTGGCACTGACTTGCAGCGTGCTGATTTCTTGACGAAGGCACTTGCCCGCGGAAAGTTTCTGGTGGCCATTCGTTCTGTTGGGCTTCGCCCCGTGCGTGACAGTGGTTGAGTGTGGGATGTACATTTGCATCTCATCTGTTTGTGTCACCCACTATGTGGTTGTACCAGTGCTACACGCGTATGGACATGCATACCATCGAGTCATGGGGGAGTGTTGTGCTTTGTGCCGTTCCTGTACAGTTTACTGTGACCACTCGGCCGTGTCTATACTCGTGTAGATCCCTGAGGCAGGCGGCCCTGGTGACACCGGCGCGACGACAGGCGGCGGACTACCCGCTTGGAGCTGACCGACCACTGTTCCAGAGCCCCAGATGTCACCGGGACTCCTTGCTGTGCCTTCTACGTCTTGCAAGCGCCTTTCGGCGGACTGGCCATGAGGCCTCTTTGCATGTTTTTACATTGTATGCTCACTGTCAGTCAATGGATGCATGCATGAGACCAGTCGCTGCGTCCGTCTTTTGATTCCGCACGTCTAGGTTCAGACGGCGTAGGATTCNGCCGGTTTTAGGACAGCTCTTGGACTGCCGCGTGCGACACCCGCCGTGCGCCGCGGCAGGTATTCATGCCTTGGACCTGTCAGTTGTCATTTCTCTCTGCATATGCTATATTGAAGCATTCTGACACTGTGTCTTGTGTCTCCTAGCCAAACCCTTGCCGTCGTGTGTACGACTTGTGACTGTCGTCACCGTCTGACCAGGCACTGACACCCGGTCAGCGGCTGTGTTGCTAGGAAGCTTCAACGCACTTTCTCTTGAGGAGGTCTACCGATGGAGCTGAGCACATTGTTGCAGGGAGGCTCTACCGAACTGCGTGTAGGCCTTAGCATGCGTCCGCTCCACCGAGCGACACTCTGGCAACGTCGAGTCTCGCCATCAGTCATCTGCACGTCGATGTACACAAGCCGGGAGGACACAATAGGGCATAGTGAGAGATGCAAGAAAATCAAGACTCCTCCATGACTCATAGGCGTAGTGTAAGCTAGAAAACCTAGGCAGCAGGTTGGGGCAGCAGCGTTGTTGATGCAGCGTGCGGGCTTCCACGCTCGTTGCTTAAGTCAGCTGCCCCCTCAGTCTGCTGCTCTAGAGTCTAAGTCTGGAAGCTCTGGG
Source organism: Penium margaritaceum (assembly GCA_023375785.1). Lineage (NCBI taxonomy): Eukaryota > Viridiplantae > Streptophyta > Zygnematophyceae > Desmidiales > Peniaceae > Penium > Penium margaritaceum. Next base: position 12,423 of record SZWC01007340.1, on the reverse strand, counting down.
TTTGTTACTCAAAAACGCGCGCGCCAGTGTTTGCGCCAGAAAGCAGTTGAAAACTGAAAGTGACTGATTAGGAATGAAGAATAAGCAACAATGGGAGACCCCTCCAAGTTCTAGCTCCCCCCCACTAGTGTAGAACTTGTTACTCAGCTAACCAGCCAATCAGAAAATAGTCCTAGACCTATTTTCTGGCAGGCAGGGTTTTCTCGGTGAGCCCTGCCAGACGCCCGACAGCCCAAAACCCGGGNGCTGCCCCCTCAGTCTGCTGCTCTAGAGTCTAAGTCTGGAAGCTCTGGGTTTGTTACTCAAAAACGCGCGCGCCAGTGTTTGCGCCAGAAAGCAGTTGAAAACTGAAAGTGACTGATTAGGAATGAAGAATAAGCAACAATGGGAGACCCCTCCAAGTTCTAGCTCCCCCCCACTAGTGTAGAACTTGTTACTCAGCTAACCAGCCAATCAGAAAATAGTCCTAGACCTATTTTCTGGCAGGCAGGGTTTTCTTGGTTAGCCCTGCCAGACGCCCGACAGCCCAAAACCCGGGCGTTGTCCGTTTTGCCTGAAAACTGGACCATACCATAATACTGACGCTCCAAACGCAGTCGCGTGGTCAGATTCAGCTAGAAAAATAGAACAAAGAGTTATGGCTGCCTGAACCCGGGCAGTGCCTACGACAGTCAGTGACGCCAAGCAGGGCCACAGAGCAGGAGACATGGACCCTAGTGATAGCATGACGATGCAGACGCAATGCCCCAACCAGAAGCAGAGCTGGGTGCATGGAAACAGCATTTGCAGCGGCAATGACCACCGAGGAGGCCTGCCGATGGAGCTAAGCACATCGCCGGAGGGAGAAGGCTCCAGCGAACGGTCCGTGGGCCTCAGCGCGTGTCGACTCCACCGAGCGACACTCCAGCAGCGTTGAGTCTCACCGTCAGTCATGTGCACACCGATGTACACATGCCAGGAAGACAAAACAAAGTACAATGAGAGATGCGCGAAAACCAACACTCCCCCATGACTCACAGGCGTAGTGCACATGTGTAGGCAGAGACATAGTCAACGACCAGACTCCCCCAAGCCACGCAGAGATGCAGGCAAGGACAAAGAGAGCCACTCACAGAAGCACGCCAACCGAACTCAAAACCTTCTTGAACGAGTCGCGCTTCAGTGCCTTGGTCAAGAAGTCAGCCAATTATCGTGCTGTCTCAACCCACACGATGTTGATGTTGCCGTCATGCAACAACGAATGCACATAGTGATACTCAACGTTGATGTGCTGTGTGCGTGTGTGATGCATGCGGTCATTGTCGGCTATGGCCATGACACTCTCATTGTCACAATGCAACGTGATGGATGCCACAGGCTGACGCAACTCGGACAACAAACGACGTAGCCACACACTCTCACATGCGCCTGAGCCAAGAGCCACTTACTCAGTCGTTGCAGTGCTGCGTGCAATGCACCCCTGCTTGCCATTACGCCAGGACACAGCTGTGCCGCCAATCAGAAAGATCCAGCCTGTGTGACTCTTACCATCCGGACTGTCGGCCCAGTCACTGTCGGTGTAGCCCACTACGACCACAGACAGCTGACGGCGGAACATGAGACCTCGCCGAGGAGTCGAGGCGACATAGCGTAGTATTCGGATCGCGGCTTCGTAGTGGAGGTGACGCGACTCCTCAGAAAACAGGGCCAGGAGGTTGACGGTGAATGCGATGTCTGGGCGCGTTGTCGTCGCCAGGAACATCAGTGACCCGATGACTCGTAGGTACGTAGTCACGTCAACTGGCTCCCCCACAGCTGCTGGGTCAGGACTCTTTAGCTTCACTTGGCCATCGGGTGACATGGGTGAGGGTGCGCTCGACACGAGTGGTAGGTCCTCCGCAAAGCGGGTGGACAGAGTCTGCACATTGGCGGCCTGGTGGATGTGCAGGACGCCCTGGGAGCGATCATGCTCGAGCTCCATGCCCAGGAAGACTCTGGCACATCCGAGATCCTTCATCAGGTAGGCGCCGTGCAGCAAGTCCTTGACACGCTGGATGGCAACCGTGTTTGGCGACGCAATACATCGACATCGACATCGACATCGACATCGACAGCGGCAGCGGTAGCGGCAGTGACAGCGACAGCAACAGTGACAGCAACATTGACAGCGACATTGACAGTGACATCGACAACGACAACGACATCGACAGCGACATCGACAATGACATTGACAGCGAGATCGACAACGACATCGATGCTGACGTTGATGTCGACATCGACGTCGACGTCGACACTGACGTCCACATGGACATCGACATCGAAGCTGTGCGATGTGATACGATGTGATGTGATACAATGCAATGCAATGCAATGCAATCAATTCTATGAGATGCGATGCCATTGATATCAAGAGTGACAAGCGATAGCAACGTCACCCGCAAAGGTATGGAATGCCATTGCAGTTAGGGGAGGGGGCGCTGCAATGGGGAGGGGGGGGCTGTCGATGTCACTGTCGATGTATTGTGATTGTGATGTGATGCAATGTGATGTGATGTGACGCAATGTGATGTGATGTGATGTGATATGATGTGATGTGATGTGATGTCATGTGATGTCATGTGATGTGATGTGATGTGATGTGATGTCATGTGATGTCATGTCATGTCATGTGATGTGATGTGATATGATGTGAAAATGCGATGCAACGTGATGCTCTGAGACACAATGTGATGTGATGCAATGCTATGTGATGTGATGCAATGAGATGCACGCTGATGAGATGTGGTAGCGACAGCGGTAGTGGCAGCGTCAATGGCAGCGGCAACGGCAGCGGGCTGCGACATCAACATCGTAATCGACATCGACATCGACATAATCAGTAGAGCAAGCGACATGACATGATGTGGTGTGATGCGCTGCCATGTGTGTGTGTGTGTGTGTGTGTGTGTGTTATGTGTGTGTGTGTATGTGCGTGTGTGTTTGTGTGTGTGTGTGCGTGTGTGTTTGTGTGTGTGTGTGTGTGTATGTGCGTGCGTGCGTGCGTGCGTGCGTGCGTGCGTACGTGCGTGCGTGTGTGTGTGTGTGTGTGCGT
>SZWC01007339.1:114134-125216 GCA_023375785.1 Penium margaritaceum | reverse complement strand
GAGTTACAAATGAAGCAAAGTCCGGGTCGTTGGTTGGAATGTTGAGCAAAGCCTACGGATTCGTGTCGTGAGTGGTCGGATTCGAGAAGGTCCGCTGAGAAGTCGGGGGTATTCGAGAATCGACGGTGAATATGTGTGATGCATCTTTATAGGTCTAGATTCGTCGAGAGTCTTCCAAAATTTTGTGACACTTCTACTTTTAGGTTCGCGAAAACTTTCGAAGATGTCGGAAGGTTGGGGAATATCCACCGGGGACTGGGCAGTTGGACAGCTTTTCCACGGTTTTCAGAGTGAATATTGGGGTCCGTGCAACGCAATGGGCTGTTTTTGTGATAAAAAAGGTGCAAAATCGAGAAGATTACGAACTTTTGTACGTCTGGTACGTAACACTCCCCCCCTTTCAACCGCAACGTCCCGGCGCGCACGTAGACATGGCCCGGAGACGGCGGTAGCAGCCGTCGATGAGATGATCGACGTCTCGGAGATTGTCGTATGGCTCCCAGCCTTTATGCACAAGGTCGTGGCCGTGCCACTTGACGAGATGTTATGTCGTCTTGCCTCGTCGTCGATGGTCGAGGATGTCCTCCATGACATACTCCATGTCTTCGTCCACTTGGATGGGAGGCAGAGGAGGGACACCTCTGCCAAGGAAGTTCTCTCCAGGGTCTCGGTAGTGCTTAAGTTTGCTGACATGGAACACCGGGTGAACTTGCATAGTGTCCGGGAGTTTGAGTCGCGCAACCGCAGGGGTTTGCATGCGCTCAGTCGCAACCATTGGGGTTTGAGTTTCGAACAGTTGGATCCTCGGAGCTTGATGTTCGTCGAGCTGAGGAGGAGTTTGAAGATGTCATCGCTGCGATGTCGATCAGCGGCTCGCTTCATCATTGCTTCTGTCTTCGCGAGAGTCTGTCGTGTTTCCTCCCAGACGGTGGTAAAATCTCCGTGTTGAACATCGACCGCGAGAATGATACTGCGGCTTTGTAGTCCAACTAGTGTGGCGGAATTTTGCCATACACCACTTCAAATAGGGGTTTACCTGTTGCGGTAGAAAGTGCCAAGTTGTATGCAATTTCAGCAGTCGGGAGTTTTTGTGCTCAATCTGTCCCACGAAATTTGCATAGTGTTTGGAGCAGTTGTTCGAGCGTCTGTTTTTTTCGCTCGTTTTGACCGTCGGTTTGAGGACAAAATGTCGTCAAAAATTGACGACATCCTGCTTCTACAGTGAGTCATCAGTTCACGCAAAGAACTGTTGGTAAATCGACCATCTTTGACGCTAGTGATGGTTCTTGGTACGTCGCGTAGCCGTTTGATGTTGTTTAGAAACAGCCGTGTTGTTCTTTCGGCGGTGACGGTATGTAGCTTCGGGATGATGTGGGACGTTTTAGAAAACCTGTCGACGACCACGAGGATGGCATCATATCTCTCGAGTGTGATTGGATATCCGGTGACGAAGTCGATGGAGCTGTGTGCCTATGGTTCCATTGGAATAGGAAGTGGCTACAACAGTCCAAGTGACCTTGTGCGACGAGATTCTTGTCGCTGACATGTGTCGCAAGTCTGACAGAAGTTGGCCACGTCAGATTGCATTTTGTCCCACCAATAGCTTTTTGCTAGTTTCTTGAGTGTATTGTTCTCTCCGAAGTATCCACCAGGGCCAGTTTTGTAGCATTCTTCAAGTAGCATGCGGCGAAGTTCGTCGTTCAGGGGGGACGACTACTTGTCGAGTGAAGCGACGTCGCCAGTGTGGTGTGTCGAACCACAATGTGGTATCATCATATGCATCGTACTGGTCGTAGCCTTTCGCAAACAAACAGTCGAGGTAGGGGTCTTGCTGTAGTTGTAGGGTTGCCACGTCAGCCGTTAAAGCTGGTTGGCGGCTGAGAGCGTCCACCGGATTTGTTTTTCCTGGCCGGTACTCGATTTCGTAGTCAAATCCGGACTTAAGGAACTCCATCCATAAAGTTTGACGTCAGCTGAGATTCCGCTGCATCTTCAAGTGTTTCAATGCGTGATGCTCTTTGCGCACAATGCCTCGGTGACACTCCAAGTAGCATCGCCACGTCTTGAACACATGCACGACCGCCATCATTTCTTTTTCGTGGAACGCGTGGTTGAATTCCAGTCCTCGCAGTTTTCGAGACATGTAGGCAACCAGTTGTTTTCCATTGCCGTGATCTTGCAAAATAAATGTGCCACTGGCTCGGTCTGATGCATCCGTAGCCATAACGTAGTTGATCATTGGATCGGCTAATCGTAGGGTTGGCGCAAAAGTTAGAGTATTCCGCAAAGCGATGAACGCTTCTTGTTTGCTATCTCCCCACCACCACTCATTTTCTTTTTGAGTGAGGTCGGAAAGAAGCGCTGACACCCTCACATAGATCCTCACAAATCGCCGGTAGTAAAACCAAAATCCAAGAAAAACTTGGATTTCTCAAACATTGGTCTGCATTGGCAAATCAGCTACCTCTGTCACTTTTTTCGGATCCATGGTGATCCACCCGTTGTTGATGAAGTGACCCAAAAACTCGATAGAACGACGACCGAAGTCGCATTTTGAGAGTTTTCCAAAAAACTTTTCTTTGTGAAACTTCCATAACTTTTTGGAGATGTCCATCGTGCTCCTCCGGGGTGCGGCTTTACATCAGAATGTCGTCGAGGCATACCACGAAATATTTGTCAAGGTACAGCCTAAAAAACGTGTTCATTGCTGCCATGAACGTGGCCGGGGAATTTGTGAGTCCAAATGGCATAACCGTGAACTCAAAGTGCCCATATCGAGTCCGGAATGATGTCTTCTTGATATCGGCGGCCGCCACGTGTATCTCGTGATATCCATTGCGTAAATCGATTTTACTAAAAATTCGGGCTCCTCGGAGTTGGTCGAAAAGTTTGTCGGCTTGGGGGAGAGGGTAGCAGTTCTTGATGGTATCATTGTTCAACACCCGATAGTCCACGCACATCCGCATCTCTCCAATTTTCCTTTTCATCAATAGTACTCGTGCGGCATATGGTAACGTGGAAGGACGGATGAACCCCTGACCGAGTATCGTGTCGAGCTGCTTTTTCAGCTCGGTCAGCTCGTGATCGCTCATCCAATAGGCCCCTTGGACGGTAGGTCTACAGCCCGGCTTATGTTCGATGTGATGGTCGATGTCTTGCTAAGGAGGTAAACTTTTTAGGAGTTCATCGGGGAAGATGTTCGCAAACTCTTCGATGAGTGGTGCAAAATCTTTGAGGACCATCGCCAATTGTGTCAAGACCAATGAGGCTGATGGGATTGATGGTGAGTCAGCCACTGCCACTTCCGCTTCTCCTATTCGCTTGAGATGTGTGAGCCATACGCGAGTTCCTCTCTGTGTACAGTGCTTGGCCGCGTTGAAGAGTATCGACCGCAGGGGCTGTCGCTTTTCAGCTTCCACGACTTGCTTTCCTACTTGCAACTGAAATGCTTCCGCTGTCAGCTTCCGTCCAACACACAGAAGTTGTCGTTTGGCACCGTCAATCTCCACATAAACGTTGTCCCTGTTCCACTCAACCTACGTATTCTACCGATACAAGAAATATTGTCCAAGGATTGTTTTGTGGTCGCTCATTGGACAAGACCTCCAGACCGTTACATCCTGAAAATCTCCCACTTGTAGTCATAGTGGCTCTTGAAGTCTCCGTATCCGTAGTCTCCCGTCGACGGTCTTTCCTTCAAACACCCCTGAATCAGTCTACAAACCTAGCTTGCGAACCTTGTCACTGCTCACAAAGCCATGTGAACCTCCTCCATCCAATAGTGCTGGTAGTATTCACCGACTCTTGCATCCTCGAAGCTGAACATTTAGCAGTATCACTGGTTGGTCATCCTCGTACACCTCGTCGAGCTTTGCGATCTCAGAAACCCTTTGCGGTGATGCGAGGCGTATAGATGGGCGATCGTTCGGCACAGATCAGTTCTCACGGACAAAAGTTTCACCTTTTACTCCTGCCCTCTGTTGTTTCCTGACTCATTTTTCTATGACTCCCCCTCCCCCCTTTGGCATGTTGCTTACTTTGATAGTTTGCGAGCGATATGTCCAACTTTTCTGCAGCTGTAGCAGGTTTGCATGTCTCTCTGGTTGACGGCGTCCACTTCCATCAAAGTCGGGGAGTCTGCCAACCAGGCTTATCCATCTGTACGATAACTATGGTTTGAAGGTCACCAGTTGTAGGATTCTTGGATTCAAGCATTGTAGTCAGCGCTGTAGATCCTTTCTACTGCTACCATCATCCATGGGAAGTTGCTATGGATGCCAAAAAAAAGATTGCTTGCTGGATGTCTCGTTTGAGGCTGTTGTTATAGTGAAAACAAAGTTCGTCGGGGGCAATGTCTGCTCCGGTGATGATCTCACAAAATCTTCACGTGTCCCTCGCCACGCTAGAATGCTGACGTAGACACTGGAGTTTGTACTATGCGTCAGAATTTTCGTTTAGTCGTCCAAAGCGTGCAAGCATTGTATGCGATAACTCATTCCAATTGGTTGGTGGCATCAGCGCGTCTTACCACTGGGGGTTGATCTGCTCTATGGGCAGAACGCTTGCAGTCGGCAATGTGAGACGGGTGCCGTGAGCCATTAATGGTGCTCCACTCGTTTCCTGCTACCGTTGGATGGTCTTTAGGTCGGACCACCAACTTGACGCCGTGTCATGCAAAAGCGCGGCCGCGAGGTCAATCTTCTTTTGGTCGTCATTGACCCCGGCAGCGGTGAAGTATACCTCCAAACTTGTCAGCCATGTCGAAACCGTTGGTCTTTTTGAATTTGCGTGATTGATGGCTCTCGTGGAGCCGGGAATGTTTTGGGTTCGCTCGAGAGTTGGGAATTTCTCTCGACGAGCACCGCTTCACACGCACGTGCGTTACAAAGAGCCTTCGTTGTGATGTTGAGCTGTTGGAGCAGGTGGTTGTTAATGCCCTCAAGCACAAAGATCGTGTTCGTCAATTCCTTCTTGGTCCGCGCTTGTTTTCCCGTGCCACATGACGTCCCTGTTCTCGTCGTCGAGGCTATTGGTAGGGGTGGCTAGTTCATCACTGTCGGATCCGCCACCGGATCGGTTGTCAAAGCCGTGGGGGTAGTTTCAGCTGCACGAAGCCTGCCATGCGAGCATTTGTTTTCGCTTTGGGGTTTGCGTGCATTGGCACATTCTGCTCCACCGTCGCTGAAGTCGTCGCCGAAGACCCACTGCTGGTCGTCGGATGCGCTCGCCCGGTCCACATGGTAGTCTCGAAGTCTGTAAAGTCTTGACGTGCAGATGCGCTAAATACTCGTGCGAGGTAGTCCTCTAGTTAGGTAAAGTATTCAAATGCCTCTCTAGCATGGTTGTGCTCTAATGCCATGTGTTATGCCATACAGAGCATAGATGGTGAATAGATAGAAATTGCGAGGCACGATACAATATAGAATTTGGGAAACTTGAGAAATTATAATTTACGGTTAGTGTAATTTGATAACAAGTGTATAATTGGTTGAACATATACATACAAGTAAAGAGTTACGAATGAAGCATAGTCAGGGTCGTTGGGTGGAATGTTGAGCGACGCGTGCAGAGTCGCGCCGTGAGTGGTTGGATTTGAGAAGGCCCGCCGAGAAGTTGGGGGTCTTCGAGAATCGACGGTGAAGATGCCCAATCCATCTTTATAAATCTAGATTCGTCAAGAGTCGTGGAGAAGTGGACCAGAAGGCCGTGACACTTCTATTCGTAGGTTTGCAATAATAGTGGAAGCTGTTAGAAGGTTTGGGAATGTCCACTGGGGACGGGGTAGTTGGCCAGATTGCCCTCGGTCAATTTGGTTAGTTGTTTTTACTAAAAAAACTAACTCTCTTGTGATTACAATAAACAAATTGTTTTTCTTGTGTGTGCAAAGAAGAGATAACTTTGTTCACATTGTTTCCTTCACTGTGGACTTATTTGTGTCAATTATCTTAACTTTTTCATATGAAAGGGCTCACAACATCTTTTCCATCATATGACATAGAAAAGAGTTAACCAAAACACCACTCAAGCATATTCATCCCAAAAATGTATTGAGAATAGGAGCTTTTTCTCCTGGAGGCATGCTTTATTTCACAAAAATTCCTTCATTAAATTGGAACTTCTTTATATAGGTTTTAGACTCGTGATGTTTTACATAAGATGTGAATGGACGGCCTAGGAAAACCAAGATGGACTCAAGAGGATTTTGTATACTACAACAGTTAAGCTAAAAGTCAGACCCATGCATGCACGTGGATGTTGTGTTTTAAGGAATTGATTACATTTTTTTGCATCATGTCAGGGGATTCACCATGGATCAAGCTAGATCACTCTCAACAACACTCATAGCTCCCATCCGCCATGTGTTTGAACCACACACAAAGCTTTAAACAATTTTCTAGGCAATATAACTATATTTATTGGAGTTTTTTGCGGCATCCTATGATGAATGGTGCACAACAAGGTCTCGTATGACAATGTGTGTTGAATGATGACTATCTAACAGATGCCTGATATACGCCAACTCTTCATTCCCTTGTGACAGCAAGTTATTGCTTTCATGCGGATTTCTTCTCCACTACACACTACAAAACTTGAAAAGAGAAGAAAAACTTCTCATTCATCTCTAGTGCATTTGCTTTGTCATGGAGGCGGGGAAAACGATGGAGGCTTCAGCAAGCGGCTACGATACTCAAACAGACCATTTCATAACATCAACTCACCACATGGCACAAATTATTGTTCGCCTTTCAAATCCACGAGTACTTGCCCTGGAATATTGAGTGAATATTGGGTCTTTCATGCCACAAGGGAAGCGATTGTGCCCACGTGCCCACCATTGTTACTTAAAGATTTTGGGCAGCATACTCTAATTGAGTTTCACAAGCAATGCAAAACCATATGGCTACATGTCAACACGACCTGCCCTTTAATGAATTCATACTCTAATGGGAGCTAGAATTCAAGAAATCTCAAAGTTCACCCATGTTGTTCAAGAGGGGATCTTTCAACGATTTCATCATACCTTTCATGTGATTCTCACATGGATGGTTGCATGACCCCAAGCATTGGCATTATGTTCACAATAAGAGATTCTATGCATGGGTATGTTAAGTTAAACAATAGAGAGGAGTTTCGTGATTAGGGATATGATGTTCCATGGTCGTGCATTGAGCATAGGATTGGGATGACAAAGGGTGGCCTGAAAGAAATTTAAATGACATGGCACGGTATGATGTGAAGGGGAAACTCCAATCATTCAGCGCGGAGAACATGCGTTGGATGATTTTACAAGCATGTATCGTGATGTACAGTTGTCACATACGTTTAAAATGCATTAAGCCTTGATGCGAGTCCTCCACATTCATCAAAACATTTCTGAGAGTCCGACTTGAGGAATTTAGGTGGAGAGCTACTCATTAACTAATATGTGTAATCTCAATGGGAAGATAGAATAATCCATAAGCATCGTTGTCCTCTAAGGAGTCGTTTCAAACCTAAATCTTTGCTCATACGACTGCTTTCCACGAGCCAATGTTTCCACCACCCCATCTTCTTCAGGTACCTTGTGGCTTCCTTTCGCCTCATCATTATCTTTGCCCCCCTGGATGTGGTGCAATATGTATACCTTTTACTCATGTTGAGGATTTCATAGCATGCACCTTAGCATGTTCACCCTCTTCTGGGTTTTTTTCAAGAACATGTGTCGTGACCTCCTCGTGTAACCCACTTAATTTAAACAATATCAACCATAAGTTGTTGTTTATCAGGTGATCGGGGGTGAGTATCTTGTTCTCATTATGAATCCTGTTGCCCTTGACTACTATACTCACTGCTATTTCCTATGAGTTCCTAGGACATTCACCACACACAATGTGTCCTAACTTCATAACTTCTTTGAATGTCTTTTGTGCATAGTGGATTTTGACCTCCGCGTGCACCTCGTAACGCATGCCAGACTTGCCCTTGTTGTCCCTGGTGCCACATGGATCTCTAAGAAGGATGGTCTCTTTTAACACACAGATCATTGTCACCAGCATTCCTATCGGGGAAGAAGACTTATAATCCCATATTGTACCTCGTTTTTCCTTGGTTTTAGTGTTTTTGATTCAAGCCCATCTCCCAAGAAGGAATTCCAGTTGCCTTGTGGGGTGGCAGATTGCTGCGACCAATGAGGTCTCAAACATGGCAACAAACGTAGGCTATCACTTACACGTGGGTGTTGACTAAAAAGATACATAATGTGTTCAAAATCCACCATACTATGAGTTGTTTTCCCGAAGATCCTTGGCTTGTCATCCACATGTCCTATGGTGCACATATGCAAAGGACACCAATGTATGAATCAGGCCTAACTATTGTCGAATGATCTACCTTCCCTTCCTTAGGATATCCCCAAGCTTCGGTACAGAACCAGTCATTCTTCCATCTTACATGTCAGCTTCATGTGTTGTTGGTAAATACTCGGTAAACATGGCAGGAGCAAGCGCATTCACACCAGATTTTCTACTCTCCATAAAGTTTCCTTTTCCCCCCTTCCTCTCAATCCCACAGTTTACAATAGACAATGTAATGGAAGACCGTTCGCTTGTGATGTCTTCCCCAATCGGGTCACCTTAGTCTATATCACCATTTGCACCCACGTTTCAATTTGCCTGCTAGCTCTAACTGGACAAAGTACACACTGGAGAGGAAACAAAATCTTGTTGCCAAAAATACATTACAACTGTTGAGTTTGTGCAGAGCATGTTCTTCCTCTATGACAGGATCTTGCATCTATGACATGATAGGCCTTGTCTGCAAGGACGGTCCGTAGAAGTGAATGAAGGTATGTAGAATTCAATTAAACACATGTTGAAGGAGCATCAGCTGGGCATGGTAAGGAATATGCTTGTCATTTCATCAATTTCTGTAACCGCAAGTGTAACACAAGGAACTTAGAAATGATTTCACACATTGTGATGAGGGGAATGTTCTACTTGATTTGACATTCCATTCCCTCGTGAGAGAAGGAGAAATTGATGATGGCCCCACTTTCTACCTTCTTCCTCACGTATTTCCTCTTCTCATATCTCAAAAGCGGCCTCTTGTTTCACCTTGTTACTTATGCTTTGAAACACGTATGGAAAAAGAATAAGCTTGCACCTATGGAGACATGTGTCAGTATGAATACAATGTCAATTGCACAAAGTCAGCTATCATGACATGCGCAAGCCCATTAGTTTGATCTTTGTCTTCATCCTTTTCAAAGCAATTTTCTTTGGTTTGAATTTCATTGTACCCTTGGCTTTGGACTTTGTCTTGGAATTGATATCTGTCTTGCTCGTCCCCTTAATCTCCTTTGTTATTTTGGTCATAAGTTTTCTTTCACAATACAAAAGATTCTCAAAGAAAGTAGGCATGAAGATTTAGATGTAATGAAGGAACACAAAAACTGCAAACCACTCCAGGCCCACCAATCCATGAGGAAGGAAACCACACAACGTGGGACATAGAATTAAAACCCAAAACAAAATCAAAACAAAAATGGGAATTTATTTACTGGTACCACAAATCACCCTCATATCACACACCACTACACCAAACCAAATTTCATCTCATCACACCACATTCTACCGTGTCACACCACACCAGACCACACCATACCACACCACACCACACCACACCACACCACACCACACCACACCATACCACACCACACCACACTTCACCACACCACACTACACCACACCACACCATCCCACCCCACACCACAATCATACATGCCTAATGATAGCCTTTGCATGCACTTGTTTTATAGTGCATGATACTGGTACATTTACACCATGAGAGTGCGCAAGATAATAAGTGTATCCTCAAAGTGCAATCTAACACACCCATGTCTACCAATTCCTCCATCCTCTATTCCATCAATGTCTCCTTATGCCCCCTCTCTCATCCCACTTTATCCATCCCTCTCTCTCTCTCTTTCTAGTTCCACTTCCTCCCCCTTCCGCCCCCCCCCTCTCTCTCTCTCTCTCTCTCTCTCTCTCTCTGTCTCTCTTAACATCTCTTCCTATTAATCTTTGTCCCTTTCTTAATGCATCTCTCTCTTACCAGCTCTCCCTCTTTCTCCCTCCTCTCTCTCTCTCTCTCTCTCTCTCTCTCTCTGTCTCTCTTAACATCTCTTCCTATTAATCTTTGTCCCTTTCTTAATGCATCTCTCTCTTACCAGCTCTCCCTCTTTCTCCCTCCTCTCTCTCTCTCTCTCTCTCTCTCTCTCTCTGTCTCTCTTAACATCTCTTCCNTATATATATATATATATATATATATATATATGTATACATGTACACACCCTGCCGATTATTGAATTCATTTTTTGAGGTTTTAGTGTTTAGTGATTGTTATATTTGTTCTTAAAATTTTTGGGTCTAGTTATTTTGGTGATTCTCTCAATTCAATGAAACTGAAACGCCAATCCTGACATTCGATGATCAGCTGTGCTCACCCCCCCGCCCCATACTACACTTCAATATTAAATTCTGAACTTCAAAATTCATGCACGCCACGTTCGATGCGGTCGTGTCATCCACGTCAGACCGACACAGTAGACCCTCACCTTGTTTTGGGCTGAACTTGACTAACGCGGGTGATCCAACGGTCTGGATCATCCCTTTGAGTGATGTTCAGATGTTGCTGCCTAAGCTTCAGCACACCCAATGCCTCTTTTTGTGCAAAATTCCACCTGTCAAATACATCACGACATGTCCGCATACCTTGTGGGAATAGATTGGAAAAAAACAGTATATATGATGATGAAAGCCTTGGTCCAAACCCTGGTTTGAACAATGTTTTCTCATCACTCAATGCCTTTGGAAAACTGACAAGAAATGTAGAAACATAATGGTGATTGGAATCAATTTTGTCGGAAAAAAAAACAAATAAATCGAAAATCGACAACTCCAATAACAGTTGATATCCAATTGAATATCAGTAGGGTATATGTATCACTCTCTTTCTAAGTATGTTTCCCCATCAATCTTTCTCCCCATCTTTCTCTCTCCTCTCTCCTCTCTCTCTCTCTCTCTATCTATCTCTCTCTCTCTC
>SZWC01007339.1:81522-99264 GCA_023375785.1 Penium margaritaceum | reverse complement strand
CCTCCCCCTCCCCCTCCCTCTCCTCCTCCTCCTCCTCGTCCTCCTCCGCCTCCTCCTCCTCCTCCTCCTCCTCCTCTTTATCGTCCCCATGGTCTTCAAGTACGAGGCATGCTGCACTTCTTCGTTATTGCCCAACACTTCCAATTCTGGTCTGCAGACTGACTTGGCCTACCTGCAAAAGAAGAAGGAAGAGGAGAAGGTGCGAGATATGGTTGTGGAAAAGCAGGGTGGGGGGGGTACTGTGAGGAAGGCATGGGATGGGAGAGTTGCGTTGATGTTGCATGTCATGCGTGCTCTGTGGCATTCGCAAGCTTGTGGCCAACGGCAACGTACGTGTGGCGAATTTGGGAGTGATGCGGGGATGGGGAGTTGGGCTTGGGGCAAGTTGGCAGCTCTGCAAGCATGCAGTTGTTGAGGCAGCGATGGCGTGGGAGGAGGAGCGAGAGACAGTTGAAAGAACAGAGTAGACATGAAGCGTGAGAGAGGGTCTGGTTGTAGAGTCTTGTTGCACCTGTCTGCTTGCAAACGAGTGCTCGTGTTCCATCTGGTAGCCTGTGCCAGCTCTTTCCTCTGCCCAGCTTTTACCTCAACCTGCTTGTCTTGTCCACACTTCCACCTCACCACACACTTCCACCTCACTACACACTTCCACCTCACTACACACTTCCACCTCACTACACACTTCCACCTCACTACACACTTCCACCTCACTACACACTTCCAACTCACTACATGCTTCATGCCAGACCGTGAGCGGCCATCAGTCCATGCACAAGTCTGTGTCTCGGTGCTACGTCGCTTTCTCCTTCACACCTTCTCATGTTTGCACCTGGTCGATTCTACTCCTGCCTCTCCTCGCATTTGTGTTCCCATCTGGTTATTTTGCTCTTGCGTTGTGCCCCCCCCCCCCCCCCCCCCCCCCCCCCCCCTCCTTCCCCCTCCCCTCTTCTTCCTGCCCAGCCTCTGGAGTCTTCCTCATGTGGTTCATGTGCTGGTGCAGGCGCTGAAGGAGCTGAAGGCTAAAGCAGCAAAGGGTGCTGTCGGTGGTGCTGGCTTGAAAAAGAGTGGCAAATGAGTGACCTCTTTAACACGTTCTTGCCTGCATTACGCGTATAGATCAATATGTTTTTCCCAGCCCCTCAAATAAACTCGGTCTCGAGGCTCCCTTTGATGATTGTTTTCTGAACACTGAACTGTGGACCACCAGCCTCTCAGGTCGCTCAGCTCTAGCATTAACTTCCACCGCACTCACTTCACTTGTGAGGATGTGCATTACAGCAAGGAACATGTACCCCAAGAAAGCATTAGTGATCTAGAGTCAGCAGCATTACCCTGCTCTTTTAGTCCCTTCTAGAGATGCAGTCAATGCATGGAGTGCTTCTAGGTCTTGCAATGTTGCCACACTGGTGCAGCCATCAAATGACTGCTGGCTGAGGTGAGCATCGTGATACTGTAGTGTTTGTCACGACTGTATGTAATGCTATTCCACTCTGTCTACCAGCTGCACTTCACATGGGGATCTGCTCACCTCAAACTAGCTAAGGTGCAGCAGCACAGGTTTAGGGTACATGCTATCTTGGAGTCGCATCGATGGATACTGCCTTCCGACCATGCTATTGCCTAGCGGCTTGTCCAGTTGACTCTAGGGGCTGAGGCAGATTTACGGAAGGGCAGACTGGAGGAAGTCCAATACGTTCAAGCTGTCTTGTTGACAGCGACTGAGTAGACTTCCCCAGCTGGGCAGCAATAGGTGTTTATGTGAAGTACATCAATGACCGCACTTGCAAACCTACACAACTTCAAGAGTGTGTAGCCTGCAACATTATACCGACAGCTGATGTTTGTGCAATGTTTTCACTTCCAGCGCTCCTAGGCAGTGATGTATAGAGGTATTATGTGTACATGCAAGTGTAAAGAAAAAATTCATCAGCTTCTCCCCAAAGTTCAGTGACAGACATTTGATATGTAAGAACTATCCTCCTGCCCACTCCACATCTGCTTTATGGCAAGGGGACCAGCAAGATATTATCATTTCTAAGTCATTGCACCTTGTGCTCCTCCTCACTTAAGAGAGAGTTGAGCTTAGAGAACTGTGTTGCTGCTGACAAGGCCATGCACAAATGCTTCCTTAAAAACTGTCCCCCTTTTACAGTCTCTAGGGGCAGAAAATTGTCACTCCTGCCCGGCATGAAACTGCCAGGCGTGAACCCAAGTCTACACATGCTTGCCGTTGGTACCAATCAAGAGCTGCAGCGCCAGCCGACTTTTCTTTTCTGCTTGCCTTGCCATCTGCACAGCGTCTCTCCCCCTCTGAGCCAGGAGTGTCTCATAGCAGCAGTGTGTGGCGTGCTCGACAACCAATCGGAGCGTGTGCTGGACAACGTTTTGAGTGGGGACACAAATCGACGCATCTCAGCTCAAGCCTTGAGGCTCTCATTGAGCACATTCAACGCCTCCGTCTCCTCACCGTAGTCCTGCAAGCAAAGAGCCAGCACTCAAGAAAACCCACGCGTGAATCAACCTAGGCATGGATCCACAGCACAGATGGACACACCAACCAGCGATAAAAAGATGCAAGAGTGCCTGTTATTCCCCACGAGGCAAGACCCTGTTCCATTTCCAGGCTTTACACCAAGTAGGAGCCAGAAAAGCAACAGAGTCACAGACAAGGTGACATCATCCAGCAGCAACAGACAGGATCCATATGCAGCACAACACAGGTCAACAAGGCATACCTTGACAACCACGCAGCCGCAGCCCACCACTTTCCTTGCCTTGCCCTCCTCGTCCAGCTTGCACAAGCCTACCCACTCGCCGAGAGTCTTTGCACTGGGAACCTGCAGCACAAGGAACAGAGAGAGCATGCCAGTTCACATTCGCACCGCAGAACTGCCACGCGGACCCTCTGTTGGGCTTCTACTGTGCGGACAACAGGTCCAGAACAACCCCCTGGCTGAACTGCCGCAGCAGGGACCTTCTGTTCACATGCAAACATGACCATGCCAGATTACGGTAAGACAGCCCAGCAGGAGCCAAGCACACCATGCCATGACACAGCTGATGAAGACGACGGACCCAAGAATCACCAGCACCAGCGACAACAATGACAACCAAGAGGACACGAAAATGATGACGACACAATGGCAAAGACAACAACGATGACAGCAACCATGATGATGACGGAAACAACACAAACAAAATCTTCAGCAAATGAAACCAGGCAATGGCAGAAGGGTAGGCAGCAGGCAGCAGCACGCGGGGGTGGTGGCAACAGCAGCAGGCTGCGGCAGCAGCAACGGTAGTGGCAGCAGGCAGATGTGCAGCAGTGGTGACGACGACAGTGGTGGATAACGGCAGCTATTTTGAGGGTGATGTTTTGAGGAGACATGACTTCACCGACAATGCCGGCTACAAGCTGATTTGTCACTGCATGCATGCTCAAACTGGTCAAAACACAACAAGGTTGGAACAAGGCTGAGGACGAGATAGCAAACAAGGCTGAGAACAAGGCTGAGAACAAGGCTGATGACAAGGCTGAGAACAAGGCTGATAACAAGGCTGATAACAAGGGCATTAGCGTTACACCTCTGCACGCCACATTGCCTCATCAGCAAGCAGATCGACGATCCCTACATTGCCTGCAGAGCCAACAGTAGCAACGACTAGCACCCAGAGACGCTGCCAATTCTCCTCAGGAAAGCAACCTGCATAGCGCGACAAACCTCCGTGGAGAGTCAAACCACAGCTCAGCCATTGACCTGCTGTCATGTGCCTATGCCAACTCCTTACAAAGAAAGTAAATATGGTGACTGTGGCAGTGATCACCATAGTCAAGGACGGCCCTGCTCCTTGCCTCCACTTTTCACTAATGATGCCTCTTTCCAGTAAGCGACCACTCCTTCAGCAAAACGTCACCTGCCTCAATCCGTGCCCAGGCTCCTGAACTGATTCTCGGCCTCAGCTCTCCAAATCTTCCTCAAGCTTTGCACAGCGGTCTTCAAACAAAAAGCGAGTCTCCTTCAATTGAGCACACAGTCTGCCCGGCCACCCACACCACTTCCCGGCAGACGGGGCGGGCACATGGCCATGCGTTTTGACAAAACATAGCCACGTGGCCTGCCAGAGTCGTGCGAGCTAGAGGCCACGAGGTGCAGGGCACCTGGGAGGGTCCTTCAGAGCACGCAACAGTTCCTGTCCTTGCTCCCCCTGGTGCGCAAGCTATAGCAGCAAACACGAAGACTATCAGCGCTCACATGCCTTTGCTCCGCACCACTCACTGCTGCACACACACTCACTCTTCCGCACACGGGCACACAATCACACTGGCACACAGGCGCGTGCTCGCGGTCAAGGGCACGCACACAAGCACGCGGGAGCACGAGCACACCAGCACGTGGGCAAAAGGGCACACACACGCGCTTGCGCACCTGCACGAGGTTGACGCTGTGTTCGACGCACAGCGCCTTCACGAGTTTCTTGTAGTCCTCGTTGTCGCAGTCCTCTGCCAGCACGCACAGCTGCGCGCTGTGCTTCTCCAGAGCCTTGGCCGCCTCGTGCAGCCCCCGCGCGATGCCGTCGTGCGCCAGCGCCTTCTTCAGCACGCGCTGCAGCGCCGTCATCGTGTCCATCGCCTCCGCCGGCTCTGCTGCCGCCGTCTCTTCCACCGCCACCTCCGCCACAACCTCCTCAGGCTCCTCGCTGCCCTCCGCCGCAGCAGCGCAATGGGAAACACAGCGTGTGCATGAGAGAGCGAGGAAAGAACAGAGGTTAGGTTAGGCTTCACTCGCAAGCATGCCATGGCGTGCACTCGCAGGGCGTCAACGAGACAAGCAGGTCCTCAACTCTCGGCGGGCTTCGGTGGCGACCGACCTGCACCTGAACTTGCACCTGCACCTGCACTTGCACCTGCACCTGCACCTGCACATGCAATGCACTCGCACATGAACCTGCCTATGTGACAATTGCTCGTGCAAACACTTCCTCTTGCGTGCCGCGAAAGCGAATGGCCTTGTGCTGTCGGCACTCGCACCTACCGTATAGCCCAGGAACGAGGGGACAAACGCGATTCGGACCAGTGACTACCAGCTTGGGCAGGCAACAGGAGGCGGCCACATTACAAGGCAGACTCAAGCAACTACCGACGGTGGAACTTGCAGTCAGCCACTCTGAAGCCCTCTCACAGTCGTCACAGAACGGCCGACGACGGCGATAGCTGGGTCAGCCACCATGGCTGGAGCATTCAGACCTCACGCTGATGGCTGCGCATGCTGGGGCCACAAGTTCCAACGCGGGAACTCCGTGGACGTTTCACTGAACGAACCGGTGGACAGTGGATCGAACCAGCGACGACCTGCCAGAAAATGTCCGTGCGGACGGGCGGTGCGAGCCATTGGAAAGTTATCGTCAAGCCTTCCTGGCCGGCAACGGACCAGGATCTTCAAGCTGCGCGGCTTCACTGCTTCTTACACTGTTCGGCTGCCGCGACAGCCTCCAGCGTGCTCCAGAGCCTACACCAAGACTGTCTGTACCTGCGCTATGCTGCTTTGTTCCTCTGCCATCCACTCATTGCTGTCCCAATTATTCGCGCGTCCACGGAGTGTAGTCTACTGAACCACGCTCTGCGTCCTTCACCGCGCCAATGTGCAAATGTTGTCTTCCCTAACGGCACGCATGCCGACCAGGCAGCAACACCAGGAGATTCTGTCATTCAGTCGAGAGGGAACGCGGATGTCTTCGCAGCTGCCGTTAGCGTCGGGCAGCGAGGAAATGTGCGCGTGCGTCTGTGGCCCTACCAACCGCCCGACAAGACCGTTCTCACACCGGCCCTCTGCGCTACGGATGGTGCGGATGGTGCTGCAGAACGAACCACGAGAGGCGGCAGACGGACCTATGGGTGAAAGGGCGTGGCCAGTGGCGGGTAACAGTAACTGCAGTGGGAACGGAAGTGCTTTCAGTTCGGTATTTGGTGCGTGAGACTTGAAGCGCCCGAGCTGGCCCTGTCTCAAGTACGAATGCCAAATGATCACCGCCTCCCACCCTCCTTGTCCGAACCGTCTGCCATCCCCTTGACATCACCACCAGCAACACGACCACCTGCTACTGAAACCACTGCAGCCCTAGGTAGAAACCGTCACCAACCGGCCATTTCCGAGTACGTGAGGCGTTAGCACCGCCTGGGCTAACTCACCTGGCCATTTTTGCTGGAGTGAGAAAACAAGAGAGTAAGGTCAACGGGCCGACTGCCGCGTGCGGCAGAACGGTTGAAACTTCGGGTGTGAGGAGGGCAGTACACGCACACAGCTGAACAAACTGAGCACTTCGACTGAAGAGAACCTCCTGCAGCTGGACGAACAGCTCTTACGGACCATCTGCTTGCCTTGCCAAAAAGCTGACGTTCACGCACACGTCACCAATGCACCCATGCGCATTTACTCAGCCCGGTGCATGTACCGACCATCGAAAAGGTTTCAGTTCGGTGGGAAGTGGACAACCACCGGAAGCGTCCACCGCTTGGGTTCGAACTTGACCTTCGTAAAAATTCGTCAAGGAAAGGCTCAAGAATCCACAAGAGAACTTCAAAATCCCATTACTACGCTAGTGGGAGGAGGCAGCAGACAGAGATAGCCTCATTAAACTAATTCATTCAGGATGATAATTTATTAATGATAATTTTAAATTAATTTAGTTTTTTTATTCATCATATCATGTGCATTTCCTACAACCTTCAAATATAATCTTGGTCACCATCAACCTCTCCTCTTTCACGCATCGAAGTCAGAAGATCGATCAAGTGAGTAAAGAGAAACTATATTCATCTATAATAAATAAAAAATATTTTAATGGAACAATGTATTCCCATTAGTTATGATGTAACACTCCCCTTACTTGGTCGAGATGCGAGTTTATGCAAATGTGATAGGCCCTTGCCTTGCTTCACATGGATCATGAAAAAAACAGGCATTTTCCTGGATATCTGTATGTATACATAATTCTAGCACAAACTAGTGGCATTGGCTGCACGCAGGCTTGCATCGGGGTTACGTAGTAACAGACTGAAGCCGGGTTCAAAGATGTTATCTGCCTTGAAAACGAGTTTTGCTCGACCTTCCCCTCCTGTCCGAGAATTCTTCATCGGTGAAGTCAAGTGCTTGCTTGCGATGTCCGGTATCTGTTTCGGAAAAAAACCCTGGTTGCTGCGCAAAGTCTGTCCGATTCGCACGAATTTCTCGGACTAGGAGTCGCTTCCGCAAGGAAAATCGCGCTCAGGGAGGGCCTGTCTTCCGGACACGACAAAAGTGCTGGAAAAAATACCTAGAAAATACTCGATGGGCTGTTGGTGGACAGAAACACCGACCGCAGACAGAACTGTCGTCGCTGAAGTCCTTGTGCAGCGGATTTTCTGACGTCAGCGTTGATTCTTGGATACCGAACCGACTGCATAGGGTTACTACGTAACCCCAAAAATACTCTTCGACTCATACTAATGTGCAACATACAACCTAACCCAATATGGTATGAGTTAGGAAGAAACCTTCATTTTTTGTAACAGGATATCACCCAGGGTATCTTTATGTACCAATTTTGTTCACTTAAAAATGGTGACAACACTTCAATGTCAGGAAGGAACATTCAAGAGAACAACAGGTTTTAAGAAGCAAGAGCCCGGGGTTACCCATCCATATCTTCAACATTGTTTGGCTCACCTTGTAACACACAACGATAACGATGTTGCGATTGTTCCAAGCTGGTATCCTTCCTCTAAATCCCTTGCGCGAAACAAACCATGGGCTCGGACATTAAAATAGTTTAAAATATACAACAAGTAAATCGATCTTGTGCTTCAGCATTATCGGGCAGTATAGTCCACCACAAAACACCTTCTTACATACCAAGACATGACACTACAACATGTTGCTTCATAGTGCATGGTGACTTGAAAAGGTTCTATTTCATTGCTTTGCAATATGTTACACATTGCATCCCAGAGTTGCCGTAGATCTACCTGAATTCCATTGCATGACACCGCAATGCATTGGAATACTTCTTGATACCTTACAGTGACCATTAGGCACATTACTGCGCATAAAAAATAGAGCATTGTAATGTATCTCAGCACATGTACGTGTAACTAAGTGCATCGTTGAACATCACACTACAACTCCATGCATTTCGCCGTTTCAAAGTATACCTCAGTGCATGTCAATGCTTAACAATGTAACGCACCACATCTCACTGCGTCCAAGCTGAGCTTGTTGCAGAATGAATTTTAATTTTTCCCACAGTCTCAGAGAGATTCGTTACTTCTCATGACGAACGTGGGTGGATCCAGCTAAATCTCATCATGTATTTGTGCATCTCCCTTCATCTCACATCTCGATGCATGAAGATGCGGACTTCAATGCATCGTTGTGTACCCTGGGTGAATATTGCTGAATTTTTGTGAGCTTTCAGCGACAAAGCCACCGCGTGCTCTGATGCAACAAGGGGGTCCCCTGCTGCCGTAGGATCGTTTATGCCCAACAAGCATGCCTTGTACACTTGGTTAAGAAATTAGCGGAAGCAAGAAGTGTGGAGTTGAATATTGTTAAAAGTATAAGTGTTGTGCAAGGAACCGCAAGTATGCAAACAGCTCATCGGTGCACTTTGACATAACTCCTGGTCCTAATGTGGGGCACAACGCCTTGCTTGGCCGTCAAGGCCGTCAGCGCAAGGGCCTTGGCACAGCCATCGTTGTAACACTGAAAGGCCTTCAGGATAGCATGGTGTCCTCCTCCCAGGCTAGTAGGCCTTGCCAGGCTTACAAGAGCCTTGGAGGGATTGACCTCCTCCCAGGCTGTCAAAGCTTTCCAAGCTTACAAGGATACTGGAGGGATCACCAGCATCGTCCTCCACCCACGCTAGCATGCAAGTGCCAGGCTTATCGGGGTCTTGGGAGGAACTCCGACAGCATCTTGGTTGAAGGTGCTCCGGTGCTAAGGCATGGAGCCTTGCATATGTTGTGGAGACAGATCTATTCGGAATTGCACTGGAGATAGTGATATTGGAGATGATATTGGCAATTCTGGGATATTGAGAAGTGGTAGGACCTTCGCCTTGAGGTCCTGGCAAGTTGACCACCGAAATGAGAAGGTTCCTTCAGGTTTTTCAGGTCTGCTGCCACCTCCGCCTTACTCTATAAAAGCTTCCATCCAGTGGAAGCTTCCTTCACTTATGGGCTCTTACTATCACCATGCTGCAACATCAGGCCCGTCGATCAGGATCCACCTGAAGCGTGTACCAGATTGACCTATGAAGATCCAAGGG
Source organism: Penium margaritaceum (assembly GCA_023375785.1). Classification (NCBI taxonomy): domain Eukaryota; kingdom Viridiplantae; phylum Streptophyta; class Zygnematophyceae; order Desmidiales; family Peniaceae; genus Penium; species Penium margaritaceum. The sequence goes on along the minus strand of SZWC01007339.1, from coordinate 89,961 downwards.
TATGGGCTTCGTGCATGGTTGGTGATGTTGTGCAGGCCTCAAGTTAAGGTTGCATGCTGCCTGTCCAGACACCGGAAGCTCCTCTTGACCTAAGTGCCTATGCAGCACCATGCAAGCCTGTGCTGCCAGAAGCATGCGCTTTGCATGCACATGCTTGTCCACAAAGCACCTTTGACACCCTTTAAGCCTGCTCTTAAGAGAAAATCTGGAATTTCTTAGTCAAGATTCTGAGCCGAGCCGCACCCGGTAGATTCACGAAAAAATCCATAAAACCTTCGCAGAGTCTCTGATGGAAGTACCTTCTGCGCCAAACTGAAGTAGTAAATCAGCACAGTTATCGCTAAAAAATACAAGGTGCTTCATACCTCACATGGCATATCTGATTGCATCACCACGTATTTCATTCTACCATGGGGCATGTCACAACATCTCCATACGTTACAAAGCATCATGTTTAACTTCTGGAGCGCATACCACATTAGACTACACCTTTACATCTCATGTCATCTTGCACTTAATTCAACACATCATACTAAATCATTATGCATGTCATATATGGCAATGTGGTAATATGCATCATTGCAAATCTCATGTAACCTGGAACAAAGTGTAATGCAGTTGCATGCATGAAATTGCATCAATGTACACCTTAGTGCCTTGTTTTGGATCTTTGTGCTCCAAAACTCACTACAATGCATTCATAAGGTATGCACCTGTGCTTTCATGATTGAAGTGCAAAATTTTGCGTCCAAGTGTATTGTAATCCATAGCAGCACATCTCATCTCATAGGAGAAAATCATAGAGTATCCCATACCATTATAGTTCCTTACGGGAACTCTTGAGTTCGAGGGCTTGCATCATAGCATAGCTTGGTGTATCTCGGTGTTTTCTGGTTCATCATAGTGTCTCCGGTTGCACTATGGTGAATAGAGATACACGGAATGTTGTACGAGCGTGTTGCATAACATTCACGTACATCTCATTTTTCCACCGTGTATCGTCACGCATTACACCAGATATAGTAGAAACAAATGCACCACAATGCATCTCCATGCATCTCTGCATGTCCCATTGTACATTTACTCATCTCGTTGTAACAAAGCAATTTATGTTGAATTTGAGTGCATCACTGTGTATTGTTGTGTCTTAGTGCACCTAAGTGAGTTCCTCATCTCAAGGTTGTCCTCGTAGGAGACCAAGACAGAAAGTACCTACAAAGTGTACTTCAATACAGCTCATAGCATTGCAGTGCATCTTTGTGTGTTCCGTCACATCTTACAACATTGTACCGTACATCAATGCATGACATTGTATTGTAGTGCATGCAAGTGCACACAACGTGCATACGTGCATCACACCCTATTTGTAGCGGGAGGGCCGGTTCGGCCCTCCCTCCTTGCTGATGCGAGGGGTGGTTGCGCACCACCCCTCGCATCAGCAAGGGCTGGCTGGCGGCCAGCGATTCGCTGGCCGTCGGCCAGCTCGTTGCCGGCCGGCTGGACGGCCGGCGGCCGGCCAAGCGACCGGCCGGCCACCGGCCGGCCAGCCGCCAGCCGCCGATCGCGGCCTTAAGCTGGATCGGCAGCTGAGAGGCCACGAGGGCCTCGAGGGCGAGGCCTCGTGGCCTCGTGCCCTCGCCCCCCCCTCGCCCTCCTTGCAAATGAGCAAGAGAGGACGAGGGATAGGGGGAGCGAGAGTGAGGACAAAAACTGCTGGCGCGAAACCGCCAGCATGCCTCGCACGCGACGATTTCGCGCCAGAACGACAAAAAGAAACTCGAAGTTCGTTTATGACGAACTTCGACGTAAAACAAACGGAATAACTCGTGCGAACACACGAGTTTGAGGTAAAAACCCCCGGTTTGGGTCCCAAGACCAGGGGTTTGGTAAAAATCGGAAATGGGCCTCCGGAGACTCGAAACATTCGAGTTTCCCTGCTCAGGGTCATTGATGACGATTGCACCTCAGTCTTGCAAAGGGGGTAAACCCCTGACGCGGACCAAGAACGCCATTTGGCGAACTCCGACGACGACTTCAGAGCAGGAGCTGGAGACACGACCTATTATAGTGGTATCAGAGCCAGACGACCCTCGCGCCCAAGGGTTCGACGGAAACGGCGGCTACGACATAGATAAAACGCCGCCGGCAGTTGCAAGCAGCAGCAAAAATGCCAGAACAGACGACGGCATCCACACTTCACGGATTGAAGTGCCGAAAATTGCGTTAGAGAGCTTGAAAAAAGCTCTACTTTGTGGAGACACTTTCTTCCAGCATCTCCACACTTCCAGGGGGCTAGGAGGATTTTTGTGGAGCGGGTTGGGGAGTTCCCACCTCTAAAACCACAAAATCCTCCTCATTTTCAAGGCTCCTTCAAACCTTCTTCACCCAAAAAACTGGGACAGCATCCCTCCCCAAGCTTAGGGACTCTCACGACCTAAGAGAACCCTAAAAAGAAGGAGGGTGACAACTTGGGGACTTTTGGCGGCTCCCCCAACGCCACTGGCTCAAGGAAGACGCCGCCAAAGGGCGCAAGACGCGCAAAGAAGACTCAAGAGGAGGCCAATGAAGACAAGAAGACAGGAAGAAGACAAGAAGCTAGAAGAAGGATTGGAGGAAGTACTAGGAATTGTATAGTTCCTCTCCTCTTGCTTGTCCTAGCTTTGTGAGCGGTACTCACACTTTTTGTCAACTCCTTAGATTGTAATTTTCTGTTTTCCTAGGTACTAGTGCTTGCCAATCGCCGTGAGTCACGGCTTAGGAAGTCTAGTTCTAAAATCCACGACCTTATGCCGACATGGCGGCCCAGGAAAGTAGAAATATGAATTGAAATTGCCTCACCGATCGTGAGAGCAACGTCTTAGGAGGCGATTCCTCCTCGTTGTGGGGTGATCCTCACAACAACCTTCACGTGCTAGTTGCATGAGTGACGGGATGGTAAGTGCCAGACTTCTAGGACTAACAAGGACAAGGTGGTGACGGCGTCACACCGAGCTCTCGGCGGACTCCAAGTTTTGGGAGCCGCCACCGCGAGCACGGTTGCGAACCCAAAGGCAACCGTGCCGCCAAGGGCAACCCTACCACCTAAGGCAACCGACGCCAACCTCGGCAACACCGAGAAGCGTGCAGAGGCCGCAAAGGTGCTCGACAAGCACGTCGACGCGCACATGGGCGACCCCCATGCGACGGACGACGCGATGGAGGAGGATCTTCCGGAGGAGGGCCCCATCGAAGAGCATGACGTCGACGATGGCGAAGGTGACGAGGATCGCGACCATCGCCATCGTCGTGCGACGAACTCAAGCCGATTGCTCGAGAAGGTCAAGACGCTCGTCGCATCGCCTGAAGCTGCCGACGGCAGCGAGACTGCCGAAAGCAGCAAGGGCGATGAAAGTAGCCACACAGGAAGTTCCCGCGAGAACGAGCCGGACGACGTTTTCGCGAAGGCAATTTGCGATGACCGTCGTAGGCTCGCGGAGTTTGCTGCCGAGGCCGCAGGCCGACTCAAGATCACGACCGGTGGTGGAGATACGGCACCACTCGGAGGAATGGGGGCGGACCCTCCTTCCTACGATGCGGCCGCAATGGGGCAAGGCAACGCCCACTCGAGCGTCGTCGCCGACGACAGTCTCCTCCGAAAGGTGGGGCTCCTTGGAGGCGTGTACGCGAACCGTACCCTCTTGTAGTGGGTAAGGGTGCACGGACAACGCGAGGCCCTGGAGGCCATCGCTGATGCTCTGACGACATCAGAGCTCAAGTTTGCGTTCGCCAACCTGCTGGCCCGCGTCNAAGGCAATTCGCGATGACCGTCGTAGGCTCGCGGAGTTTGCTGCCGAGGCCGCAGGCCGACTCAAGATCACCACCGGTGGTGGAGATACGGCACCACTCGGAGGAATGGGGGCGGACCCTCCTTCCTACGATGCGGCCGCAATGGGGCAAGGCAACGCCCACTCGAGCGTCGTCGCCGACGACAGTCTCCTCCGAAAGGTGGGGCTCCTTGGAGGCGTGTACGCGAACCGTACCCTCTTGTAGTGGGTAAGGGTGCACGGACAACGCGAGGCCCTGGAGGCCATCGCTGATGCTCTGACGACATCAGAGCTCAAGTTTGCGTTCGCCAACCTGCTGGCCCGCGTCGGGGAGAGCATCATGGACCTTGACCGTGATCGCCAGCTGCAGCGCCTCGCCGCCCATGAGGCAAGCCGCCGATGCAACGACCTCGACAAGGCGTTGCAGAGCGTGACCCAGGTGCGGATGGAGCAGCAAGTGTAGCGTGCCGCAACTGTGGAGGCCACTGCCGGTGGCAGCGACAACATGCCTACCTGGACGACTTCGGGGTCGGTCATGAACACGTCCTTCCTCCACAGTGTGGAGATCTTCCGGAAGGGCGTGAAGCTGACCGACTGGCTAAACCGCATGGAGCACGTCCTACGTGTCCACAAGGCGCCACTCAGTCAGTGGGGCGACCTTGCCACGACGCGGCTTGAAGACAAACTCTTCAAGTATGTGGTCAAGGAGTGGACTACGCAGCAGCCGCACCTCGAGTGGCAGCCCATGCCGTGGGAGGCCTTCTGCGCGATTATGCGTAAGAAGTGCACCCAACGTGAGGAGGCACAGCGCGCCTTCGACAAGATCAAGGACTTCAGGCAGCTGGGTAGCTCGCTCGAATCCTACTTGAGCGAGTTCACCGCACTCGTGGAGGAAGCCAAAAACTTCACTGAGGGCGATGGCACTCAGACGTTCAAGTACCCGGAGTGCATGCTGCTGGAGTACTTGCGTGATGGTCTCGCCAGCGAGAAGCTGAAGGACAAGACCACCACGACAGCCACTGGCCAAGCTTGGACAAGCTAGAGGGCGTTGCGCGACTACATGAGCGAAGTGTACTCGGCGAACCCGAAGCACTACTCTGATGCACGGCCGAACGCTCGTGCACAACAGGGTCGCGACATGCGCGTGGACGCTACAGGGGCTGGTGGGTCAGCCGGACAGCGAGGCGGGGCCAAGGGCAAGCAGTCTACAAACCCTCCGGCCAAGAAGGCTGGTGGATACAAGGGTCCCAACAACAAGCGCAGCCGCGAGAATGACGAGCCGAGGCGGCGCGTGAGCGTCGTAACGCAGCCTTCCGCGAAGGGCTCTGCCACAACTACATGCAGTCGGTCCACTTTAGGGCTCAGTGCCCTGAGGCTGCTGGTGGTGGACAAGAGGCCGCGGCGCTAGCTACAGTAGCAGCACCTCGTGGGGATGGTGCAGCAGGAGGCCGCGGACAAGGCCGTGGACAGGGTCGCGGTCGCGGCAATGGGCCCGGCCGTGGTAACGGACAGGGCCATGGGGCGGGTTTTCCCCACCCCTGAGTGACGTCAGTGGGGACCACTCAAGGGTAAAAGTGGATCACGAGTGTGAGTTCATGTTTTCAGACGAGGATGTTAAACAATTTGAGTTTTTGATGAGTTCAAATTTCTCTGTTGTTTTCTCCCCTCTCATTGAACCTCATTCTGCACTTGCTCATCGACATTGCCCACTAAATCTTGCATCACCAGACGAGATGCATGACCGAACCTGCTTAGTGGTGGCGACACCAACCACAGTGCAAGAGTTGTGTAACACGGTGATTGAAACAAACTCCCTCAAAGCGATGAGTTCAATCACATTCGCAGTACCTTCAGTCGACGATTTCGACCCTGTGAAATTTAAAGACTGGAAGGTGCTGGCCGAATTCACACGTGCCCGCGAGATGTGGACTCGAGTGGGTGAATCATGGGAGTTGCGACGCCTGTTGTACAGATTCCGTGTTTATCACAAACTCGGCTTACCGTCATCGAGTCTGTTCACTCGGAAGAGTGGAGGCAACATGACGATGCAGTTCAAAGGACACCTAGCTGGTGCTCCCGTGAATGTACTGGCTGACACTGGAGGGGACGACTCTTTTGTTAGCCTTAGCTTTACCCGACAGGTTGGCCTGAAGTACGAGCCATCGAATGGTGCAGTTGTTGTCGGTGACAACCGTACGGTACCTGTGATCAGTTTTTGTAAAGCAAAAACTTGTATTCAAGGGTACACACAGAGTGTCATGTTGAAGGTACTCAACCTTCTTGACCCGTTCGACGTGGTGCTAGGCGATCCCTGGCTTTGTGACAACAAGGCTCTAATGTTCTTTGAATCAAAGCATTTGATCCTCCAGAAAGGACAACGCCGCTTTACGTTGATTCCGAGTACGGAATCATCACTGACCCGACTCAAAGTCCATGCCAGTTTGTCTGCAATGCAGGTCAAGAGACGTATTTGACAAGGTTGTCGATACTTCTTGGCCCAGCTGCAGAAAGTGGAGGACGACGTGACAGAAGACACGCCATAAGATATCAGATCTCTATTGGCGGAGTTCTCGGATGTATTCCAAGACCCACCGGTTGGGCTTCCACCAGAAAGACACATGGGCCACACGATTCCGCTGCAACCGGAGGCGACTCCTCCGTTCAGACCCATGTATCGCCTTAGTCCAGCAGAAAGGCGAGAGGCCGAATGCCAAATCAAAGAGTACCTTGCAAAAGGATGGATCGAGCCAAGTAGCTCGCCGTACGGTACGCCGATCCTTTTTGTGAACAAAAAGGATGGTGGTTTACGCATGTGCGTGGATTACCGGGCGTTGAACAAGCTAACGGTGAAAAATCGATTCCCCTTACCGTGGATTGAGGACCTCTTTGACCAACTCCAAGGCGCAAAAGTGTTTTCGTCCTTGGATTTGTCTCAAGGGTACCATCAAATCCGCATCACGGAAGATGATGTGTCCAAAACCGCGTTTCGAACGCACATGGGACACTATCAGTTCCGAGTGTTATGCTTCGGGCTTACAAATGCCCCGGCAACCTTCCAAGGAGAAATGAACCGAACGTTCGCCAAGCAACTCGGACAGTTTGTCTTGGTTTACCTGGATGATATCTTGGTTTTCTCCAAATCAATGGAAGAGCACATAGAACATTTGCGCGAAGTTCTCGCAATCCTTCGGGAACAGAAGTTCTATGCAAAAGTGAGTAAATGCAAGTTTGCACAAGATGAGCTCGAATACCTTGGACTCATCGTCGGCAAGGACGGCATCCGCGTAGACCCACGAAAAGTCCAAGCCGTTGTGGACTGGCCACGCCCTGAAAATGTTGGGCAGATTCGGTCTTTCTTCGGCCTTGCAAACTACTTTCAACGGTTTATGCAAGGGTATTCGACCCTGGTAGCACCGCTAACCAGGCTCACGCGTAAAGACGTGTGTTGGGAATGGACATCTGATTGCGAGAACGCTTTTTTCAAAGTCAAAGAGCTTTTCTCCATGGCACCCATCCTGTCTCTTCCAGATCCATCGCAACCGTGGGAGGTTCGATGTGATGCGTCGGTAGTTGGAATTGGAGCCGTCCTCATGCAGAACGGTCACCCAGTTGCGTATGAGAGCCGGAAGCTCATACCCCTGGAAACACGGTACACGACTGGGGATCAAGAGCTCCTTGCGGTAGTACACGCTTTCAAGATGTGGCGTTGCTACCTTGAGGGTGCTGAAGGGGGTGTGACGGTCGTGACCGACCATAATCCATTGGTGTTTTTCCAAACGCAACCGAACCTGTCAAGAAGAGAGGCGCGTTGGAGAGAATACCTGAGTTGATTCTCGTTCACATGGGAATAGCGGCCAGGATGCATCAATGTGGCCGATCCACCAAGCCGACAACCTGTGGAAATAAAAGCAACCACCGAGATCAGTGGGTGTTTTATGGCCATTGCAACAGCAACCGTACAACCACCGGATCCCCCTGCACCTCTGCGTCAACCACCACAAGAGATTATCCATTACAACGGTTTTGTAAACAGGATCCGGATGGGATATTGTGTGGATTCTTGGTTTCAAGACTCTCGAAATCTGGACAAGTACGGTTTGATGGGGGCCGCATGAATCTTCTGGCACGGAGAACAAGTTGTTGTGCCAAACTCGGGAGACCTTCGAGCAAAGGTTATCTCCCAGTTCCACGACTAGCCGGTCGCAGGTCACGTGGGACCCCGAAATACCGGACAGGCACTCTCGGACCACTATTGGTGGCCAGGGTGGAGTGTCGATGTCCGTAAGTATTGCATGACATGCGACCCATGTCTTCGGAATAAGGCTAGTAACAAGAAGCCCGCGGAGCTCCTCCAGCAGCTTCCCATTCCTGGGACTCCATGGGAGTGCTTTAGCATGGACTTCATTACTGGTCTTCCGGACACGGCCCGTGGCCATGATGCAATACTAGTGGTTGTGGATCTTTTGACGAAGATGACACACTTCATTCCTACAACCACTGACGTGAACGCAGAGGAGACCGCTCGTCTCTTCTTTGAGGGTGTCGTAAAGTACCACGGCTTGCCGTTGCGCATTATCTCCGATCGAGATCGAAAATTTGCTAGTAAGTTCTGGCAAAAGATGCACGAGTACTTCGG
>SZWC01007339.1:65305-81233 GCA_023375785.1 Penium margaritaceum | reverse complement strand
AGCGAGTCGCAAATGTCGACAGCGTTTCACCCTCAAACGGATGGACAAACAGAGCGCATGAATCGCACTCTGGAGCAGATGCTCCGCATGTACGTGGACCCTGCCATGCATGATTGGGACGAATTCCTAGCACCGGCAGAGTTTGCGGTGATCAACTCGGTGAACGAGTCCACACAGTTCACACCGTTCGTGTTGAACAGTGGTCGGCATCCAGTGGCACCCTCTTCATTGGTGAAGAGTGGGAGCACAAGAGGGCAGGTTCCTTCCGCTCAAGCCTTTGTCGAGCGCATCGACTCCTTATGACAGGAGGCGAAGGGTCACCTTCAAGCAGCTCGGCAGCGACAAAAGGCATATGCCGACAAAGGTCGCCGGGAGGTGTCGTTTGACATCGGTGACAAAGTGCTGCTTAGCACTAAAAACCTTCGGTTGAAGTCGCCAGGGGCAAGAAAACTTCTACCGAAGTGGATTGGGCCGTTTCCCATTGTGGCACGCATCGGGCCAGTGGCATACCGATTGCTACTTCCGCTGAGTATGTAGATACATGACGTCTTTCATATGAGCCTGCTGGCTCCATACACGGCAGAAGGAATCGTTCAGCCACCGCCAGCAGTCTTGGTTGCCGACGGCCAATACGAGGTTCTTCGCCTACTCCAGCACCGAGAGCGTACTCTTCGGTCGCGCGTTGTCAGGGAGTACCTCGTTCATTGGGCCGGTTGTGGACCTGAACACAATTCATGGGAGCCCGAATCTCGGTTGCCCACAGGGGTGGTCAACGAGTACTGGAGCAAGCTTGCAGCTCGCACAGATCGACGCGTGGCAGGAGGTACCACCTGAACGCGGGAAAAGTGAACAACATTCCCACAGGGCAGCATTCATGGATAGCGACCATAGGAGGTTGGGGACGCCCAACATGGTTGTCGCGCAGACGCTCCAGACTAAAGGGGGGAGGCCGCTAGCCGTGCTGACCTACAAGCTGCAGCTTAGGTCTAAGTACCACGCACGTGTTCATGTTTAGCTGGTGATTGAGATAATTGATTTTCTTTCACAATGTTGATGACTCAATGACTGACAATCCTACTTGTTGTTCATGAACCGGGACGGTTCATAATAAGTGGGGAGGAATGTAGCGGGAGGGCCAGTTCGGCCCTCCCTCCTCGCTGATGCAAGGGGTGGTTGCGCACCACCCCTCGCATCAGCGAGGGCTGGCCGGCGGCCAGCAATTCGCTGGCCGTCGGCCAGCTCGCTGCCGGCCGGCTGGACGGCCGGCGGCCGGNCCAAGCGACCGGCCGGCCACCGGCCGGCCAGCCGCCAGCCGCCGATCGCGGCCTTAAGCCGGATCGGCGGCTGAGAGGCCACGAGGGCCTCGAGGGCGAGGCCTCGTGGCCTCGTGCCCTCGCCCCCCCCCTCGCCCTCCTTGCAAATGAGCAAGAGAGGACGAGGGATAGGGGGAGCGAGAGTGAGGACAAAAACTGCTGGCGCGAAATCGCCAGCGTGCCTCGCACACGACGATTTCGTGCCAGAACGACAAAAAGAAACTCAAAGTTTGTTTATGATGAACTTCGACGTAAAACAAACGGAATAACTCGTGCGAACACACGAGTTCGAGGTAAAAATCCCCGGTTTGGGTCCCAAAACCAGGGGTTTGGTTAAAAACGGAAATGGGCCTCCGGAGACTCGAAATATTCGAGTCTCTCTGCTCTGGGCCGTTGATGACGATTGCCCCTCAGTCTTGCAAAGGGGGTAAACCCCTGACGCGGACTGAGAACGCCATTCGGCAAACTCCGACGACGACTTCAGAGCAGGAGCTGGAGACACGACCCGTTACACTATTCCTATGGAACATAGTGCAACACGTTGCATCCCACTAAATGCGAGTGTAAAGGAAGACGTCAAAGTGTAATGCAATACAACACGGTACAAAAGGGACACCTCATTGTATCCACATAACTAACAATTTGTTTTGATGGATGTTTGCATGTCTTTGTGTGTGTATGGGAATCTCCACACGTCTTGATGCATCATGGTGTGTTCAAACACATCTTTGTGCATCACAATGTATCATTGTGTATCGCACAAAACATTGGAGTATTAGTACACATTAGCCTCTTTCGGGATATCTTAGTATCTTTCAATGCTATGAAGCACATCAAAGTGGATCTCTATGAATTCTAGTGCATTTCATGTCTACATCCTTCAATGAAACACGTGGTATCACATGTTAGTTCATCAAAGTGCATCGGACTATGTATGAGTTTGTCTAGATGATTTCCATCGCAGTGTACAACCAGCCATTGCTTTTGGATTCATGTATCTTGGTGCATAACAAGAAGTTACAATACATCATCGAGTACATAACATCGATGAATTTCTATGTACCACAATGCATCTCAATGCACCATAGCGTAACCCAATGCATCTGAACACATCACATTCAATCTTAGTTTTCTTTCGTGATTGTAGCAAAATCATGTAAGATGAAGTGCACTTGGTCCATCTCCTTGTTTATTAGTACGATGCATCATAAAACAACGCATTTCAGCATATGTTGTACATCTCAATGCATTGATATTACCCATAGTGCATTGTAGTGAATCTTGGTGGATCATGTATGACATCCATGCAGGAAAGTGATTAAGAGCATATTCTAGTTCACCTGAATATGCCGGAGTACATTATACTACACCACAACACATCGTTGTACACATGATTTCATCAAACTTTACAAGTTGAGGAACCCTCATCTTCAACATTAAGAGCCATTGAGATGTGTGGTCGGTCAGAGAAAACTTTCTTTGATAGGGCACGAGCATTGCAGTCTGCTTGTACCCTCGCTGTCTTTTGATTCCTTTGACTTCTTTGTGGTTTTTCCTTGCTTTGACCCATTTATACGGGACCAAAGAGGGAGAAAGGATACCATTTCAGTAGCTATGCGATAAGTAATTCCTTTTTTGTAGGTCAAGCACAGCCATTGGTCATGCTATTTGACAACGTAAACCTCCATTGGACCAGGCTACGAGGTCAGTTTCTTCTAATCGATGTTCATCCAACAGTAGCTAGGCACAGCTCCAAACCCATACAAACATGTGAACCATCTATCCTTCCATTTTGGCACGATTGAATGGCTCGGAGTGTGGCGGCTGGACTTGGTATTCACTCAAGGGTTGATTATTCCACTCAATGAGCAATGTTTCCCATACGTGTGCATTTTGTAAACTCCATCCTTGGCGTGAGTTGTTGGACCATATGTTCTTAATTCTTTTGAGCCCCAACAGCTTTTGGTTAATGTCGTTGTTCATACAATACCAACAACCAGTGCCTCTTTCCATCATGCCAATTGTCACACCATTGGGCAATGGAAAGGGCAAGGGCTTTGTTGAGCCTGAGGGGCTTGTCACTAGAATGGCCATCTGAGCCTTCAGAGCTACACAATTTGATATGATGCATGTTGTTACTATTACGTGTTCACGGACAGAGTATCGTGAATAGCTTTATGCAAATCCTGCATCACCAAAGTCTTCGTTGGACTACCGTTACTTGGTATTGTGTACTGGCAATAAAGCGGATCCATGAAACACTGGGGGCTAGCACATTTAGCATTTCAAGCTGGAATATTATTAGAAGGTTGTAGGGGGCTTGGAAGCTCCCATTGGGAGATTTTGTAACAGATTATCCAGGGTCCATAGTGGCAAATGGATTCTTTGCCCAAGTTTGCAGGGAGCAAGTAACTCTTGCGACGTCAATGAGTACATCACCTGAGTCAAACATCTCGACGACGTGGAGTAGGACAATACCAAGAGGTCCAAACGGCTCTCAAGTTGCACAGCTCAAGCTGTCCATTCAAACATTCTAATGGTCTGGCTTCCACCCGCTCAATAACTTGTCCAAAACGGCTACAAATTTCTCAAGTGTCAAGTCGAACAATGCTGTTGGTTCTGTTACCTCCGCTGCTGCAAAAGTGTTCTCTTCTCCTGGGTCCAAATGGACTAGCCACAAGTGAGTTCAGTGTCACAGGAAACACTTGGTCAGTCAGAAGGATATCAACATTGTGCGTTGAGTCATGGCTATAACAAATTTCTCTCCAACTTCCTCATTCACTGATTCCTGGAACACCACTTGCATTGTGGGTCTCTCGTTCAATGGCATCTATTGTTCCTTGTCACAAATCTTGATGTAAGCCATTTCTTTTCACTAATCAGCTTGCAGGTTGTGCAGATACAAGAATTTGTGTCCAAGGATTATTTCTTAGCTACTCACAATGCAATACCCCAAAACCGTTCCATTATGCAACACCCAAATTAAGAGTCGGAATGGTTGTGAAGTCGACAAACTTGCAATCTCCATTTACACTTTTCCCTTCAAATACTCCTAGTCTGCAAACCTAGTTTCCTAACCACCTTGTTACTAGTGAAATTGTTTGAACACCCTCCATATGATATCTTATGAATTTGTGTTTTCTCTGTCGCATTTGTAGCACAATCAGTTGGTCTTCACTGTATTCCTTGTCAAACATTGCAATTCAATGAACCTTTGTCTGTGGTCCTACTTGTCATTCAGATGGGCAGTCCACTGGCACAAAAATCTACAAGCAGATGGGATGTTGGACATCTCATCTTGCTCTCCACCTTTTCCCAACTCCTGTTTTCATTGCAACTTGCCCCCCTTTTCTACTTGCGATTGCTATTATAAGTATTTAGACAACTTTGATAGCTATAGGAAGTTGTTCATCCTGCTGATTGATGTTGTTGGTCTCTATTGGACAAGAGGTCTCTATCAACTGAGGATTTCCTCCACCATGATAAGGTCTACGGCTTTGGTATAATCACCCATTGAATTCTTGCATCCTAACATTGTAACCAGTGTTTCTTGTTAACTTTTCGTATGTGGTCATGTACGGAAGGTCATCTTAGATGTTGAAAGATGCAATTGCTTGTAGCATGTATCGCTTGGGGCCGTTTTTATAATGGAAACACAGTTCATTGGAGATGGTGTCATGGTTGATGATGCTTTCACGTGGATTTTGTGTGCTTTTCGACACACAAGACTACTTAAACAAACGTTGAAGCTTGTGCCCTGCATTAGACTTCTCGTTTAGCTTTCCTACGTGTGCAAGGAAAAAGTGCATGAATTTGTTCCAGTTTTCTTGTAAAGTGAAAGAATGAAGAAGTAGAATAACTGGAATCAACAATGGGCGATCGTTCACATTGATTGGACTCTGTTGGTATCCTACTGCGTTTGGATGTTGTCCAGACCTGACGACCAATTCTACGATGTGCCGCATAAGAACCAGCAATGAGGCCAACAAACTTTTTATCATTGTTTACCCAGCACTTGTGACGTACACCTCCAAACTATTCAGCAACACTTGAATTGTCAGTCCTTAGAGTTTGTAGGATTAAATGACTATAGGAGTGCCGGCCAGGTTTGGAGCTAACTCAGGCATGGGTTGTATCTCTTGATGAGTTTTGATTTCCAAATTTCTGCATTTTATAGGTCCTCTATTGCCGTGTTAAGATGTTGAGGCTCAAAACTTCATAGTACATGTCATCATTAATGCGATTCTACTGACCAATGCCTCCTCTCATCATGCACGTTGTCCTCCTGTCCAACACTAGTGGTGGTGAAGGACTTGCCAAGGCCGAGGGGTTTGTCACAGGATTGGTCGTTGGAGTCGTTGGGGTTGCATCCTCTGCCACAAGACCTGTTGCTGCTGTTGCTTTATTCACCTGGAGTGTGCCATAAATCACTTGCCTTTCATACTCCATGGCCAAATTCTTTGTCGGTTTACTGCTACTCATCAATTTTGTACGCTTGTTCCTTTCATCATTGTTGAAATGAGGTCTACGATCTTGTAGAAAAGAGAGATGTGCTCAAGATTTGTGCCCGTCAAGGGCCGCTGTGCTCTGATCACAAGTGTTACACCAAAAGAATCTGTGGTGATTCAGAGGTAGAATGTATGGACCAAAAGACTATTTGAGGAATGAAGACACATGGATAAAGTTTTCTTAACAATAATTAAACTCATGACAAATGTTGAAACAGTCATGTAGAAACAAAAACAAGATAAACTTGGGGTCTTGGGAGCTCAAGTGAAGTGACCTGTACAACGTGTCGCCATGAAAGGTTACCTTGAATAACTCTACCAAGACGTTAGAGGGGAGTCAAGAAATGTTGTTTGTGTCTAACGTCGTCCGAGAGTTATCATAACAGTACCAAAAGATCAATACGGTTTGTGATAGTTCTTTAACACTCTTAGAAAGATTTTTTCCAAACCATCTGGAACAAAACACTCAAGGGCAATATGTACTCAGATGAACGACGTAAAACTCCAAGGTCGACATGTAATGGGCCATCAGTGTAAGAAAACGTTTCCCTAGTGTGAAGTAAAGAGAGTCGTGTACATATGGAACATAACAGTAACATCCCGAACGTAAAAAAGTCCCTAAAATCCCTGTGTGGGTACTTTTGTCCTTATATTTGTTGCCCACAATGGAATCAACCTCCACATGTTTACCCCACTTGGCCAAAGGCATTTTGGCCGACTTCTCCTATCCCCACTGCTCCATACTACAACATCTTACAGGTTCAAACACAGTTTATAAGTATTGAAAGACCTATCGCAAACTATATGGATGTATCAATATTGTTCGGTTGACTTCTTAAAAATGTCTAAACATTCATGAAGATGCGCCTCCATTATATCAAAATCCCCTTAATTCAAGACGGTTTCCTTCACGTAGCCTTTAAGGATACAAAGTTACACGTGTCTCTTGACTCAAGTAACAACAATCCCAAGTGTGCGTGTTTGTGTGTGTGTGTGTGTGTGTGTGTGTGTGTGTGTGTGTGTGTGTGTGTGTGTGTGTGTGTGTGTGTGTGTGTGTGTGTGTGTGTTTCTTAGTTTTTATCCTTTCTTAATCGAAATACACAAATTGTTGATTGTGATTTTTTGAATGCCTGGAGTCATCTTTTGCTCAACACCTTATGCGTGTGAACCATCAATGATTCTCTAGATAAATCACTTCTTACTCAAGTTCCGTGGTGGTTGAAAAGAAGTCGATGAATGTACTCCAATACAAAATCATCAGGCAAGCCTTTGGCATGTTTTCACCGTTAAAAAATAATAGACTTAGCAACAACAATGGTGAATGAAGAAATTTCACCAGGAGGCAAGCAGAAGTAACTAGAAAAGAATTGGATAATGGAGGGTCACCAGCAATAAACATACGATGCTCTCTAGGTGAACCAGGCGGCTGCGGGGCAAAGTGCTTGAGGGGTCTTGCTATGGACCTCGCGGGCTCAGTGAACCCCTTGCCTTTGCTGTTGCCTATTGGGTCGAAACCAAGCACAATGGAAGGAGGCACATGACATCATGCTTACCCTTTTGAATACCTGTACCAGAAGACATCGAGATTTGAGAGCCTCAACAACCATCTGCTTCCATAGCCCACCAAGGCCATGGAGGAGCTGAAAAATGGACGCACGTGGGAAGCCATACCTAACGGAGAAAAGTTCAGCTCTTGAGTTTGTTTCTTTTTTGTTTCACTGGCCAGCATTTTCATAGCCGTTTGATCTCACAAATTTGAAGGGACTTATGGTTCTATGTGTCTGCTTATTTTGGAGGTGTACTTCATCATTGATGAGGTCAACAACGATCGAATGAAGCTTTAAATCGCGGCCTTGTTTTTGTTCAAATCGATGATAAGTTGGTGGTCCGATAGAAAGACCATTCAATGGATGTAAGAGATTGGTCAAGCTGGTTTAACGACTCCTACAACTGCTCTCATATCAACAATCGTAGGCATTCTACCACCTGAGGAGATAAATCTAACATTGCAATATTCTCATAGTCCATAGAAAGGTTGGATCAACTCCGTGCATGCCGTTCTTGCATGCTCTATAAAGTTGAATAATATTAGGAAGCATGATACAAGCTCTAAGGTTGCATCAGCAGTTATGCATAGTAGAATACACTTCGTAGTCTTATAAACCAAAGAAACACCTGCATAAGATCGTGGGACCCACGATGTAGCGGTAGCTTTGGGAAGCAACCGAGGAGGAACCAGGAGGGGAGGTTGCAGAGTCACAACCTAGTCGAATGCAGCCAATCTCTCTCGTCATGGCCAAACAATACTTGTAAAGTGGAGCTCAAGTGTGGCTTGTTCACATGGGCCCAGGAGAAATACGGGGGGTTCGTTAAGTAGAAGTAAAAAATCCTAATCAATTGTAACATCTGAAACTTTTACAGCCATTTCAGAGGAGTTTGCACCAATCCTCAAGAGTTTGAAGGGATCTTTTGTTTGAAAAACTACCTAAAGAAAACCTGCACAACGTACCATTGATCACCAGATACACCTGGAGTTGGACAGCAGACCAATGATGAAGGGGGCCTGCTGAATGAGTGATTATGAGATGACCGAGCCAAAAAAATCACTGGATGAGATGCTCTGTCATTGGTTTGTTGAGAAAACCATGTAATCATACGTTGCATTGTTTATTTGTTGTTCAAAGGAATACGGATGAGATGTAGATTTGCGTCAACCTTAGGGTGGTGAACAACATTACCAACAAGAAACGCTACCTCCTTCTAAGCATGTTAAGATTCTGACCAGCTTTAAGGGTCAAGAAATTTCACCAAAATCTGCCGACAATTTGGCTATCATCAGATTCACATATCTGATAAAAACATAGAGGATATGGAATTCTGCACCTGATACAAATACTTTGATTTTACAATCATGCCATTTGGACTCATGAACGCTCAAGAAACATTTATGGCACCCATCAACAACATTGTTTTCACCATAACTTGATGGTTTCATTATCTTGTATCTGGATGACACCACGATGGGAAGCCGTACATAGGAGGAGCACGGTGGACATTTCTAAAAACTCCTCAAGATTCTTCAAGGATAAATTTTCCATGAGAACTCTTGAACTGAAACCTTGGTTGATGTTTGATCGATGTGTTGAGCCACAACATCGATTGCTAATGGATCACGATGAACTTTAAAAAGTGGAGGAGATCGCTAGCTGGCTGATATCCACCAATTTTTGGGATGTTCAGGTATCTTTGGCGTTTCACATATGCTATCTTCCACTTGTAAATGACCACTATGGGTGTCAACGCCTCTTTTCTGACCTTACTTACAAAATCCACCGAGATGAGTAAAGGAGATTTCAAACAGGAAGCCTCCAACTGTGTGGGAAATGCTCTGGCCTCGATGCCGACTTCATGATTGGCGAGTCTGATCCGTAGACTATATCATGGCCATCAATGCGTTCGATCAAGCTATTGGAGCCTTTCTGCTCCAAGGCAACGGCCATGGAGAAAAACTGGTGGCATACTCGTGGAGAACACGTTGTGGCTCGGGTTAAGGTACACGGTACTAAAAAAACAAGCGTTTTCGGTCATACACGCGTTCAAGACATGGCGTTGCTTTGTTGAATGTTGACGATGTATCGTCCGCATTGATCACCTAGCACTAAAACATCTCAATACTCCCCCAAACATGAGTCATCAACAAACTCGATGTATTGAGTTCCTTTCGTCCAACTTCCGTTATGACATCTAACTCTGGCCTAGGATATTAGATTTAGTTCATGGTTCGATTTGACAACCAAATTGTATCGCCAATAGAGGTCCGTTGCTTGTCAATCAAGAACCACATCTTGTTAGGCTATCCACAACAGGCTCTGAGGAGTCTGCGAGTACGCTAGAACCCAATTATGGTTTGACAATCCCTATTTGCAACAGTGATTCGCTCACCAGCTTTGCGTGTCCACCCTGAAAGAAACTTCGTCGCATGCTTTTGGACTAGTTCCAAGACAAGAGTTGAGGCAAACAGTTTGGCCAAGACTTGAATCTATAAATCCGTGAAGAAATTTGTGAAGCACTACTGGTGGGACAAGACACAACCCTATTATGCAAACTGTTGCGATGTGTGCTACGTGTAACAATGCCATCAATTGAGACCAGCCAAACCCCAGGTTTGCTTCAACTTTTGGCAATAACGAAAGAACCATGGTTGGACATCATGAACTTAGTGATTGGTATACCGGTCACATGGAACAGGTTTGATGCAAAACTCGTTGGTGTCGACGGGTTCTTGAAGATATTGCAATCCATCACGACAACAGCTATGGTTACCGACAAGGAGACATCGTGACGAATCATGTACAACGTCGTCTGGCTACATTGGGTCTCCTCCTCCATCACCAGATATACAAAAGAGAGGTTCGTTAGTAGATTATGACAGGAGCAGATGACTCCCTACAACACTCATATCTAGTTACCAAGCTGAGCGCACCAATAGGATCCTTAAACAACAACACCAAATTCTGTGTGAGCCACATGGCAATGAGCTTGCGTTAAACTCTGCGAAAATTGTCATACTAGGAAAAGGTTCTTCCCATAGCCATTCACAGCAAACTTCCCTCACCGCTAACGGATTTGCAGAGTCCAAGTAACATACCATCTGTCGACGTACAACGACGAGACTTTCAGACCATCTCAAACAGGACTCACTGAACAATCGCGAATATTTCAACAGCCATGAAGTGAACTGCTGAAAAGCATGGGACGGCCATCAGATTCCACGTTGGTGATTGCCTCCTACTCAGCTTGGCAAACTTCCGCTTGTGGGGACATAACTGTGCAAAGCTCTGCAAAGGTTGCAAAGGTCTGCAAACCTCTGCAAACCTCTTAGGTTTGCTTTGCAAAGCAAAGCAAACCTAAGTTTTTGGGGCTGTTCGAAGTCCAAGAGATGCAAACACGTCTTCGCAAAACACCGAATACCAGAAAGCATGGCCATCCAAACGATGTTCCACATCCGAAGACTGAAATTATACCAGGATCCTAACAAGCACTTCCCCAAAAAGAAGAACCTCTGTCGCCACATGCTAGAATAGACGAGGGCACAAAACACTTAGTCAAAGATGTCTTGGGCCGCCGCTAGTGTGGAGAAGTTAGGGAGTATCTTGTCGATTGGCAGGGCTAAACGGCTACAGATCATGGTTGGGATTCCTACTATAGCCTATGGGTCGTGGACGAGTATGTTGGTGGTTATCTTGGATGACATCGCCATACGTTCTGCAATGCGCTGAGATGCCGTGGCTAAATGGAAGGAAGTGTTACTTCCCTGATGTACACGAGTCCCCAAACTTCGTATGTGGACATTTGAACGCTGTTCAAACACCAAGGCCAATCGCATGGGCCCTGGTGTTTTGTGCCTGAAGCTCCTTACGCGTTTCACCATTTCCCAGAAGCGTGGAAAAAACTATTGTAAACCAAATATGTATTTTGACACTGTCCAGTGGACGTCTTGATAGTGCTGAAAGACGCGCGTTGAAATTCTCCAACCCCCCCGAATTCTTAGAGGCATTCTTCGATACAACCTCCCACAATGCGACGCCACACGCATTCAAGCTATGTGCAGAGGACTCATTCAAGCTATGTGGAGAGGCCGACCTGCGCTACACTCCTCCTACATAGGAGTGGACCCGCTTCAGCGTCCTCAGAGGGACTCGAACCTTAACCGTTAAGACACCAACATAACGAATTGGATGGGAAGCTTGTCCCGATGGGCCAAAACCGTAGTTAATGAGGGTCTGTATTTATAAACCCATATCTTTGAGCTTTTAAAAAGTCAAGGAAATTTTAAATCCATGCGGAGAGGCCGGTTGTGTTACAATACGGTGGGGTCTGTATTACTCTTTGCGACAAGGTGTGTTGCTGGCAACAAAAGCTCGTTTTCTCTTGTGCATATGAGAACATAGATTATGGACCAAAACCCTTTGGGAAATGTTTTGGGAAAAAACATTGTGTAAGGTGGCTTGTTGTTTGGGCTTAAGGCAAGAACAATGTAGTAGTTTGAGGGTTGGAGACCCTTAAACACTACGGCTTTTGCCCAATCGGCCAAGATTTCTGTCAATTCCATTGCATTGGTAGCTGAGTTTAAACCCCACATGTTGACGCTTTGGACAGCTCACTCCTAGTTGGGTGGGGTGTTGCAAGGCTCATTCCACGTGGCTCGGTATGTAGTTTCTGAATATATAAGAAAATAGCTTTTGGCAAGTGCTCAACCCACTTCATGAACCGGAGCGCACTATAGGGGGGTCCTTATAGTTCGAGAGATTAAGGGGGGGGGGGGGATCTCTCCCTAGAAGTTGGAACGCCACAAGCAAATCTCTTGTGAGGAAGATTTCTCCGAAGAGATGGGCTGCAGTGCGGGAGTTGCACAACCGTGACCGGGACCTCCAGCGGCCTCGGCAACAGCGGCGGGACGTCTTCAGCCCCTGCCGCTGCACCACCAACACCGGCATGACTGGCGCTGCTCATGCTTGCGGCGCGGGGCTTCGCTGGCTGCACGTCCGGCCCGCGACACAGCTGCCGGCTGCAACTCGTCTGGGGCTGGCGTCTTCGGACGGCGTTGCACTGTTGCAGTTGACGTCGCTCTCGCCCTTTGAGGCGGCCGCCAGCACGCGCGTTGAACTCCCCCGCTGCAATTGTCTGGCACAGCAACCCCGCTGCGTGCCCAATGAGGGGTGGAGACTTGTCAATGGCGGCAGGAACGGCAGCAGCAGCGCTAGGAGCAGCATCGTTACCACCAGCAGCTGTTGCAGCGGCAGCAGCAGGTGGGGTGGCGCTGAGGGTCTCGGCTTCAACGGACTTTCAGCAAGGAGGATGAGGCTGGAAGCTCCTAGCATTGCCGGCCGGCGTCGGGTGCGCGTCCACGGCAGCGGGAGCGACAGTGGCTACGCGAAGGGCGTGAGGGACCCTGACCTGCGGTTCGTGCTGGAGATCGCCAGTGACGAGGAGTTGCAGGAGCTGTCCGACATCCTGTACGGCCCTAGGTGAGTGTGGGGAGTGGAGGAGGAGGACTGCCGAATGCGCGCGAGTCATGGACCTCGTCCCCGACTGTGTCTGTTCACCCCTTGAAAGAGTTTTGCTGCCTTTTTGTGCAAGCTGCAGATCTTTGACGTGGTCCCTTCCCCACAGGCTGGCTGGGATGTCGTTTTGCCTGGGATGATGGTCGGTGGTATCATGGTCCAGGCTGGCTTGCATGCTGCGAGTAGAGCTGCGCCTGCCCACAGTGCGCATGTGTGCAGTCTGCGTAGTGCACTTTTCGGCTTGTGACAGCCTGTCTGAGGGTTTCTGTGCTGCTGTGGCATGGCATTGCATGACATGGCATGGCATGGTATGGCATGGTATGGCATGGCATGGCATGCTATGGATGGGAATGGTATGACATAGCATGGCATGGCACGGCATGGCGTTGTATGGCATAACGTGGCATGGGGATGGCACGGCATGCGTGTGCTACTGCAACTGCCGCAGCTTGTTCAGCCCTCTGATGAAGTCGGTGGCGGATGGGGACGGCCACGAGGAGCGACAGGCGCAGGAGAACGCAGCAGCCTCAGCATCGCCTCTGTCGTGGGCCAGAGGATTGCCGGGGAGCAGCAGCGGCAGCTCCAGGGAGTTCGGCAAGAGGGTGCGAGACGGGGAGGGACGCGAGACCAATAGCAGTGGACGGGTGTTGAGTGATGCCGCGGACGGGGAGGACGAGTGGTTGTTTGTCGAACCGAGGGAACGGCGGCGGTCGCGCGCGGGCTGGGGGGCCGGGAGGGGCTCGGGGGAGGCGGGGGCTGAGCCATCCGGTGGAGGAGAAGAGGGCACGGGAGAGTTCCGAGGCGACCAGGGGGGTGGTCAGAGTGGCGATTCGGACGGTTTGGGGCGAGCGAGCGACGGCGCTGGATTGTCGGAGAGGGATGCATTCCTGCGGCGGTTGGAGGCCCGCTTCTTCTTCCTCGCCGCCGATGCACGAGGAACCCTGACGTGAGTGGTGGATTTCTGTCCACGTTTCGGCAGAATGGTTGTCCTGCGGCATGGGGCGGAGAGGGTGAGAAGTGCAAGTGCGGGTGGCAAGGAGCGGGGGAAGGTCGTGTAGGTGGGTAGGGTTTGGGATGGAGGACTGGACGGCCGGGGTGGTGTGCATGTAAGGTTGAAGCTGGAGGAGGGTTGGGCTCTAGAGGATCAAGGCTGGCAGCAGGGTTGGATGGGATCTCCGTTTCGGTGGCGCAACGCCACTTGTGGCTGAGCAACATGGTGGCGACTGATCCTTGAGCGGAGGTGGATGTCGTTGAGTGGCATTGAGGATATGCAAGAGCATGCAAGGCATGCCCGAAGCCGTGAAAACGGAATTTACGGGCATGCGAGGGCGTGTGAGGGCCTGTCATGGCGTGTTAGGGCATGTCGTGGTGTGGACGGGCATGTCATGGCATGTAAGGGCGTGTTAGAGCGTGTGTTGGCAGGAAAGGCCGTTCTAGGGCGAGGGAGAGCATGGATGGTTGTGCAAATGTTTGCCAAGGGAGTGTCAGGGCATGCATGGGTGTGCAAGGGCGTGTAACGGCGCGAAAAGGATTGCAAGGGTGTGCAAGGGTGTGCAATGGTGTGCAAAAGTGTGCAAGGGTGTGCAAGATCATGTGAGGGCGCATAAGTGCGTCTAAGTGCATGTGTGGGTGTGCAAGGGCAAGCAAGGGCGTGGAAGGAGTGCATGGGTGTGTGCAACGGAATGGGTAGAGGTGAGAGAGTAGGGGGGGAGAAGGCAGGCTGGTCCAATCCATTGTATGGCGATAGCAACGCTGCTGAATGCAGGCCTCGTCATTGCAAACCTTGTGTGGCAAACTTAGTGCTGTTGTAATCGTGTGAATCTTGTGTTGCTTGCAGGGGGAGGCGGCCAACATACCGGCAGGTGCTGCTGTCAGTGCGACAGCGGCTGGGTGTGGAGTGCAGCCCGTCTCTTGCGACAGAAGACCTCGAGTCAGAGATCTTCCTTCACCTCTTCAACAACTACGCGGAAGAGGAAGTGGGAGGGCCCAAGACCGGCGGCAGGAGAGAGGAGGGTGACAGTGCAGGAAGCACAATAGGCAGGTGAGGTTGAGTGAGGTTTTTGGAAACACGCGTCCTCACTCGTCTCTCCCGAGTCTGCGCAGACAGAGCGAGTGAGTCAGAGCATGGGTTGGTTTGCGTACAACTTGTTCCCAGAGAGAGTGAGCTCAGCACGGCTGTGGATCTGTGGTGTGGTGCAATGGTTTTGGTGCATTTCGCAGTCGCTTTCTCGAGCACAGGTTGGGTGTGACGAGGTGTTCCTTCTCGCTCTCCTACTTTCACCACGTTTGTGCCCAACCCTGACCTGCTGTCACTGCTGCTCATTCTGCCGCCGGTGTCGCCACTACTGCTGCTGCTGCTGCTGCTGAAGCTACTGCTTTTACTTCCAACTTCATTCTTGGCGCTGATGCAGAGGGCCTTCTGCAGTTCTTGTGCCAGTGCACCTGTGTGGGGTGGCACAGCGTGGCGTGGCGTTGCATGGTATGGTGTTGTGTGGTGTGGCGTGGCGTGGCGTGGCGTGGCAAGGTGTGGCGTGGCGTGGCGTGGCAAGGTGTGGCGTGGCGTGGGGTGGCGTGGCATGGCGTGGTGTGGTGTGGGTGGGGTGGCGTGGCGTGGTGTATGTGGTGTGGGGCCGCACGGCGCTGCACGGTTTGGTGCACTGTGGTGTGGTGTGGTGTGGTACAGCACGGTGCGGGCTGGGCGGAGCGGTGCAGGGCTGTGCTGTGTGGTGTGGTGCGTAGTTGTCCAGTGTGGTGCGGAGCGGAGCGGCGTGGCGCAGCACGATGCGGTGCGGCACAGCGCGGCACGGTGTGGCTTCGTGTGGTGTCGTGTGATGCGTTGTAGTGTGGTTTGACGCTGTATGGCGCACTGCTGCAATGGCTGCATGTGTGGCAGGGCTGTTGCAGACCAAGGCGTTTCGTTTCTGCAGCAGCTGCTGCAGCAGGAGGCGGCGCGAGAGGCGCAGGGGGCGGAGAGGGCGGCAAAGGAGGGGCTGCGAGGAGGAGGTCCAGCGGCAGGTGCTGGACGGAGGCCGGAGGATGGAGG